>PVJI01017206.1:0-36231 GCA_004026765.1 Micronycteris hirsuta | reverse complement strand
ACACTGAGCCCATACAATAAATAGATTATGCAGCCTCTCCAGTCTCCAAATCCTTCAATTTTTGGTCAGGTCAGGCCTCTTTTGAGCTAGCTATATTCTTTTCTAATCCTCATTACAATAAATGATTAATTATTAAAGCACAACGTCCTGAAGGCTGTGGTAGCACTCTCTGGAAGACCCTGCAGGAGCAGAGGGGCAGACCAGGCCCACGCCCGCCCAAGGCCGCAGGCGGTGCTATGCCGTGGGGCAACCTCTGCCTGCGGGAGTCACTGGCCACTTGGTGAGCCGGGACCAGGGCCCATCATTACCTCCCATCCAACCCTCACCCCCTTGAGGAGACAGAGGGGCACAGGGGACAAGGAGTCCTAGGCTAACTGTGAAGTAAGATGTCAGCTCATCTTGGGAGTCATCTTCAGGCCACTGTCACAGCACACACCTCCTGCTTGAGAAGCGAGTGCTGGGGAGGCCGTGGCCAGGGGAAGGAGCGAGGGCAGGACTGCTCTTCAGTACGGCGCTGGCCTCTGGAGCTGTGTGCCAGGCAGGGCTTGGCTCCATGCGCTCGGGGTGGCCTGTCCTGACAAGGATTTAAGTGTTTGGGGACTAGAGCTCTATGTCTTTTCTTTTCCTAATTTTTAAAAAATTTTATTAACTTTAGGGAGAGAGAAACATCAATTTGCTGTTCCATCCACTCACACATCCATTGGTTGACTTCTGCACAGGGCCCGACTGGGGATCAGACCCACAACCCTGGCGTATCAGGACGGTGCTCTGACCAGCCGAGCCACCCGGCCAGAGCTGGAGCGTTATCTCTTCAAAACCAAGTCAGTTGAGCTGTGCAATGGGGCTGCATGTAACAACCCTTAACTGTGCTCTGGACCTTCAGCATAGAAGGCAGGTGCTTTCACACTCCACGCGGTACCTCACAGTCACCCTGTGAAGCACCCCATCCCTCTGTGTCTGCTGGGGCGGGGCTCCAGGACCCCTGCGGATACCCAAACCCTCACATGCTCTAGTCCCTTACATTAAATGCTGTAGTGTTTGCATATAACCTATGCACACCCTCCCATATACTTTAAATCATCTCTAGATTACTTATAATACCTAATGCGATGTAAATAGTATATAAATGGTTGTTATACTGTATTGCTTAGGTAATAATGACAAGAAAATAAATTCTGTACATGTTCAGTACAGATCCAATCATCTTAGCCCTAACTACACAGTACACATCAGCAACAACGTAACTTTTTCTTTCCCCAAAATATTTTCAATCTGAGGTTAGCTGAATCCACTGATATGAATCCCACAGACACAAAGGATGCGCTGTAGTCAGAGCAACTCCAGGACTGTAAGCCCAGTTCTCAGATGAGGAAATGGGTGTCAGACAGTGGCACAAACCCCCAGGGCGGTACGAGCGGGAGGCAGTGTGGATGCTTACGGAACACCTGTCATGTGCTGGCACGGCCCCGTACCTTGCCTCCTTTGGTCATTAGCTGAGTGAGAAGGTTAAGAATCCTACCCAAGGTGCTGCAGAGTCCAAGGTGTGGTCAAAGGCCTTTCCCCACTGAAAATATTATTACGGTATTTAGGTGTTCAGGCTAGTCCAAGGGGGCCACAGTACTTTTCTATGTTTTATGTGCTATAAACATTAGAAAAATATTATAATCCAGTAGTCAAAACAGAAAAGTGACAGCATTTGACAAGAAATTACTTTTTGTCTTGCACGCCTGGCTAAAACTCAGAGGCCAGGTAGGAGAATGAACATGGTTCCCCGCCCTCCTAATGTAAAATGGAAAGAACAGGAAGGAGGAAGGCGGCAAGCGTGTGTCTGTGAGGGCGGGGGCGCCCAGTGGGAGCAGGCTGGGGAAAGGACAGTTAGTCAACCAAATAGAGAAGCTGTGAAAGGAAGCAGCAGGTGCCTGGAGCCAGCTCAGTACGAGGGACCCCACGTTTTCTCCTGTTCAAGAGGCCGCTTCCCACGAGAGGGCCAGCAACAGCCTCCACAGAAAGATGACAGAAGGTGCTAGGAAGTCAGGGTGACTTAGAGGCACGAGAACAAGAAGGGGAGAAGCAATTGTGCTAGCGGGGGGTTCTAGGGAAGAGAAATGTGCTTCCAACGGATAGAATCAGAGCTGGGTTCCAACCCCTGCCACCGCTGCCTTGGCCAGGTAGCTAAGTTGTTTGGAATGTTGTCCTGTGCACCAAAAGGTTGTGGGTTCAATCCCAGTCAGGGCACACATCTAGGTTGCGGGTTCAAACCCCGGTTGTGTGGCACACAGGAAGCAACCAATCGATGTTTCTCTCTCACATAGATGTTTTTCTCTCTCTCCCTTCCTCTCTCCCCAAAATCAATATACATATCCTTGGGTGAAAAAATAAATAAGTAAATAAATGAAACTCCCTGCCACCACATACAAAATTCTGGCAGTGGGGGGCAAGAGTGGGGTCTGCAGCTGCTGGAAACCCCCTCAGTCCTCGGAAGAACAGCCTAGGGATCTGGCTGCTTTTGACTCACAACAAGACAGCGGGTTACAGTCCTTGAGCCCCACTTCCCAGCTCTGCCACTGGATGTGGTCTGCCCCTCTCTGAGCCTCACCTCCTCCTCACACTGTGTCTGGTAAAACAAGGGGACCCATCATCAATACACGTTACCTCCCCGCCTCACCAGCTCCCTCACTTCCCAACTGAGGCAGACTCCGCAGCTCTGGCCGTAGCCCCCTCTGTTCGTGGTCACCAGACTACCCTATTTTGATTCTAAACAGGTGTAAAGAGATGAGAGGCATGATTCTAATTTGAGATCAGAGCCAGACAGCTGGTCAGGCTGCGGGTGGCCTCTCCCTCCCATCTGGGGAGCCCTCTGGGGTGGGGGTGGCCACAGCTCCCAAAGCAAAGAGAAGCCTCAGCCAGGCCACTGAAACCGCCATAACCCCCTGGTCCCGAATGTTCTGGTTCCACACTCTCATTTCACAGGTGAGGGAAAGGCCCAGAGAGGGGAGGGTGGTCATAGAGCCAGGCGCAGGAACAGCTGGGCCTAGAAATAAAGTGTCTTAACACCCAAACAGGTGGCCAGAATCCCCCTAATTAGGAACACTTGCTCATGACCATGAGCATTTGATGAATTTGCTTCCAGTCTTTTAAAAATACATACACATAATTTTAAACTACGCTTAATTATGTTATACATGAGTGTATTCTTTCTACAAGTTGATTTCAGTACCTCCTGGGTACATTGTGGTTATTTAGTCTTTGGTGAACGAGTGAGTGAATGAGTGAATGCTTCTCCCCACTACCCCGCTTCCGGCCTCAGACTGTTGATCAGCTCCTCTCTGAACGACAGCAATAAGTCCTTGATTTGTTCCCCCTTCTAGATGGCCCCTTACCGAGTGTCCTCCCTCTCCATCCCCACCCAGTTCTACCATGGCCCCCACAGTGGGGACCCAGGGGGCAAGGAGGGCAAGCAAGGCTGCTCAGAGAGTCCTCTAATTCTGCTTCTTTCTTGGTCAAGGTTAGCTTTGGGACACCCTTTGAACTGAGCTTGGGACATGTGTGAGATACCCAGATGCCTTCTGCCTTGGATCCAGGCCCTGGCACCCTGCTCAGCTGCTCCCTCACACTAACAGGTGTTCCTCCTGCCCAGTCGCTGGTTTTGCCTCTGCGTTCTCTCTCTTTTCCTCCCAGTGCTGGGACTCGGAAAGACCCCGAGCATCTGGTGGGACTCCAAGTGAATAATTCAATCATGGAAAATTAAGGCCAACTTGATAATGGGAATCCTTGCACAGTGTCTACATACATCAAATCACCGCATTGCACACTTTAAATACCTTAAAATTTTGCCAATTATATCTCAATAAAGCTGAAAAAAAAAAAAGAAAATTAAGTCCAGAGCATGGGGCACTGGCAGGGCCTCAGGGCTTGAAGACAGAGGCTTGACTGAGCCCAGCACTGCTGAGGACAAGGGTATGAGTGAGTTCTCTAAGACGGGGATGGAGCGGGGCGTGCCGAGGGTGGGACCCAAAAGATTTCCAGGTGGGAGGTGAGAAGGAGCACCCGGAGGTCAGGAGGAGAGTAAGGACAGTATCTGACCCCTGAGGTCAGGGTAGAGAGAGTTTTCATGAAAGAGGGTGTGGTCAGCCGTGTGCAGGCAGCTAAGGATGAAAGAAAAGAGGCTTCCACTTCCTGGGGTGGATGCGCACAGACCGGCGCCTGGAACTCAGCCCCAGATGTGGCCAGCGCCCCTCGGGCTGGGTCTGGTGCAAAGGAAACCTCCCAGTGAGGCTGGATGGGTGTGGACCCTCCACCAAACCCCAGGGACAAGTGCCCGAAACCCCACTGAGCAGAAACAGGGTGGGACGGAAACCAAACAAATTGTTCCTTTAAAGTCACCTGAAATTCACGTTTCAGGAATGTCTGGGTTTTGGCTTCTCTTTCCTGCAGCAGGATATTTAAAGAAAACAAATCTTTTAAAGCTTCAGCTCCAAAGCAAAGAGCCTTCTGTGTGCCTACTTCTGGTCTCTGCTTCAAGAACAAACCTCCTTTACTCTTTGATCTGGGTTGTGTCCAAGGCAGAGAGAAACTCTTGGCCAAGATGGGCACAGCCCAAGTCCCTGCGAGGGTTCAGAGTGAGCCGGGCACAACCAGACCTCGAGGCCTTCCAGAGGCTTCCACTCCAGGGCACTCAGAGGCCAGGTGCCCGGGCTGACGAACAGACGGTGGTGCCAGCTGGGAGCAGAGAGGGCCACATCCCTGTCCCAAAGCCAAGTCCAGCCAATTCTTCCCCTGGGACAGATACTTGGTGGGGAAGAGAGGGAGCTGAGAAGTCACCCAAGGAAGGTGACCCAGGCTTAGTATGTCTGGGATTTAAAATAAGATAGCCTGTCCTCAGCCACTTCCCAATGATTCAAATCCAGAGTTTGCAAAGGGAGGCCCAAGGAGCGTGGACGGAGACCAAAGGGAAATGTTCCTGCCAGGCTCCCCAGCCCGAGTCTGGCTCCCCACCACTCCCTCCGCAGCGACCCCAACCCAGTCAGTGCCGGCCAGCGCAAGGACCTCAAAGTCCACAGAGCATCCTCCCCCCAAGCACCATGTGATCCTAAAGGTCTAAGGGGAGGCAGGCTTGGGCTTTCATTTCCCTTCCCAGATGTGGTAACAGCGGCTCTGAGTGGCTAGGGGCTTCTCCAGGGCCACAGGCAGCTGCAGTTCCTGTCACCCAGTCTGCTCTCTCCACAGCATTCCACTGCCCCAGCCAGGAAAAAGGCAGGCGGGAGCACGCCTTTCCATTTCTATCAGTACACACACCTGGCAATGACTGGGCAGGGGGCTTCCCCCCGCAGATAGCCAAGGATCCTGCCCTTGCTTGGTGACCTAATGCTCCCCACCCCCACTATTAGCAGACAGATGAGGTTCAGGTAAAGGCCCCTAATGGGCCGTGGGAAAAGCCTTGCCCAGGGCCCTCTCCACCTGAGGGTTTGTCCCTAGGCCTGGGACCTTCCTTCCTGTCACAGAGTCATGGACTCCCAGGCAGTAGAGGCAGGAGGAGCCCTGAGGATCCTCCAGAAAACTCTGTGCTTGCAGATAGGGAGGTGAAGGCCTGAAGACTGTCCAGGGCCACGTCCACGAAAGTGACAGCAGCACCTTCCTCACAAGTTGTTCTGAGGATTACATGAGCTAATGCAGGCAAAGCCCTTAGCCCACAATTAGCATTCAAACTGATACTCTCATTATTGTCCTGTTTACTGTGATTTCACCCAGGAGAGGAAGGAGCCAGTCCAGGCCTCTGACCCATCTGGCTTCTCACCATGCGGTGTTAGTGAGGCTGAGAAGCAAGATGACCAGTGGGCACCTCGCTTGACGAGTGATTTGGGGGAAGACTGTGGAACTCCCCCCGTGCCCCGGTTTTCTTCTCAATATAATCAGTAGGCCCCTTCCAGTTTGGGAATCCTCGATTTCAGCAGCAAAATCGCCCAAGCAAAAGCAGAAAGCTGCTGGGAAAGCGTGTGCCTGGCTCCAAGGAGGAAGCCCAGATGGGAGACAAAGGTGCCCTGTGCAGGCCTGGCCCGGACCGTGGTGGGTTTCCATAACCAGGCCCAGGGGCTTCCAGGAATCCCAGTTAAAAGTTATACTTGAGAGCTGTCAGACAGTTTACTTTGTGTTCCTGGAAGCTGCAGTCCAGGAAGAGGGAGGGGGAGAGGCGGTGTGGAAGCAGGAAGGGTTTGAACGGCAGTGGAGAGAGGAGGGACAAGGGAGAGAAGGAGACAGCGGGGAGGTGAGGCAGACGGGCACGGGGGGGGGGTGGGTGGACAACGGAGTGTACACGGAGACAACGGGGAGAGGGTGGACTGGGCAGGGGCTGTGGGCAGGGGCTCTCCACGAGGCCTAGGGCTCAGCCCGGACACTCAGTCCCACTACAAAACAGAAGCAGCAGGGACTTTCACGACAGGAACTCCCTTACCCATGTGGGAGGTCAGAGCCCTCACGTGGTCATCTTGCGGCTCCCTTGACTCTCTTTCCTTAAATAGCCTGCTACAGGAAAGACTCTCAGCCCATACCTCCATTCCCCTTTGGCCCGGAGACAGCAACGTTGGCTGTTCTCTGTAAAACGCCACCACAAACCTCCTCTGTGAGGCAGCATCCTTCGCCTTTGCTGCCCAGCCACTGGGAAACCCACACCAAACTGGACAGGAGTGGGCTGCTGTTGCCATGTGCCTGGCATCCTATGCCCCCTGGGTTACACTGTACTGTCGGTCAAGCACCTGCCACGGGCCAGTGGATGCCAAGCTCTTCACATGCCCCACATAACGAATGATCATAATGGCGCTGGAGGCACAATTATTCATCTACGGCGGGGAAACCAGGCAGTCCGGCTTCACAGCCCGTCTCAACCAGCACCCTAAACGGGAATAAAACAGAACTGCTATGAAGCACGGTGCAATGGCAAGGGCCGGCGTGGTTTTGGCCCGGCCACACAGAAGCAGTGTGACCTTGCCAAAGTGGCTTGTTTGCTCAGGGCTAGTTTTCTCATCTCTAAAAGAAGAACTACAGCTTCAGAGGTTTGTTGTGAGGACAAGAGGAGGTCTTATGAACCACCTGGTGCCGGCCCTGGCCTGGGCAGTGCTCAGTAAAAGTTTTGTTCCCCAGTATGGGGCCCTGGCAAACCTCCAGCCCAGCGCCACGCCCCTCCAGCCACACTCCACATGTGGGAACCAAAGAGGAGGACAGGGGGCTGATGGAGCTTCACCTGGTGCCAGGCGCTGCGCCCAGGTGCCCAGGAGGGTCAACCAGCAAGGGGCTTGTGCCCTGTGAGGCGTTAGGATTCTGGCCCCTGATCTCAGGACACTGCTCTCAGAACACTGCTGCAACCTCCTCCGCCCCATCAGCCGCTGCCCTGCCCCACCCTCCGCCACCTGCAGGGCCCCTGGGGCGAGGCGGGCAGGGCATCATTATCGCTCCCAACACAGGGCTGGGGACAGAGTTAAGCCCAGCATTCTTATCAGCTTCCCAAGCCTTGTGTTGAAATGTAGGACCTGGCTCTGAGGCATGGGGGCTAGAAGGCAGGGCCCTGTGGTCACTGCGTAAGTCCTTCCCCCTCTGGAATGGTCCCCTGAGCAGGAATGGGAGAGGCAGCCCAGGAAACAGGGAGAGCACCACCTGCCCAGGAGACCGTCATTCTGAGCAACCGCTTCCCCCTCCAGTTCCCATCTGTCCAATGCGAGTCCCTGCTAGCTCTAAAAAGTTAGGACCCTGTGACCACCTGTAGGTTAGCTGTGATCGTCCTGTTTATAGATAATGAACCTGAGGCCAAGCAGAGGAAACAGACTTGCTCCCACAGCACTAGTTGATAGAAGAGCTGAGTGATACCCCACATGCCCCGACCTTCTCAAACAGCCACAAAGGGAAGGACTAGAGGCAATGAGGAGTGGATGCCTCCAGGCTCCCCATCCCAGGGTGCAATCACCTCCATCAGGTTCCAGGAGTGGGCTGGGAACCTCCCAGAGGGGCTCCAGACACATGGACCCGTGGTGGCTCTGAGGGGTAGGGGTCACTCCTTGGCTGCAGCCCAAGGGAAGACAGAGATAGCACGGCATCGCGCTGTGTGGAGAGTAGGTCCCATCACTGGCCCCTGACAACACCCCTCCTTTTATCAGTGAGCCAAGGACCTCAAGACATGTGTCTGAGAATCGAGGGCAAGTTCAGTGGAAATGGGGAAGGGGCAGAAAAGGCAGGTGGGTACCACTCAACTGAGACCTCCAGCCTGGCAGGAAAGGATGTCTGAGGTGGAGGTCAGTGCTTAAGAGGCAGGGGGTAGGGGAGAGAGTCAAAAGAAGAGGTGGGCTAGGTCCCACTTACGCTTAGAAGTGCAGAAATCCTAAAAATCTTAGGCTGGTAGGCACTAGAGAGACCTGTATATCCCAGAGCAGAAGGGATGTATTCTCATAGCTTCCTTTGAGAATCTGAGGAAAGTTCTGTCTGTGCCCAGTGCAGAAATGGAGGCCCAGCTGTCCGAGGAGATGCTCACAATTGGCTTAGAGCAGGGGTGTCAAACACATTTTCACCGGGGGCCACATTAGCCTCGTGGTTGCCTTCAAAGGGCTGAATGGAATTTTAGGACTGTATAAATGTAACTCCTGCTTACCTAGGGGCAAGGAGCTCGGTGCTGCCGCTGGGTAGAAACAAGGTGCTGGGCCAGATAAAACAAAGGCCCACAGGCCTTGTGTTTGCCATCTGTGGCTTAGGGCTTGGAAGGCCTTGCCTGGGACTGGGTGAACCCCTATATAGCTAGAGGCAAGGACCTGGTATTAAAGAGAAAGCCATAGGCTCAAATGGAGTCACTCGTGATAAAAGCTCATGATAACAAACCTAGATTTAATACCTGATCTAACTGGAGTTTCATTCTCTCCTAAAAATGTAATCTTAACCAGTCTGGAATTCTCTGGCCAAGCACCAATAACGTAATCTGTCATGCGGGCCCTCTCCGTCCTCCATAGAAAGAAAAGGCAGCCCTGGCTAGTGCGGTTCAATGGATTGAGTGCCGGCCTGTGAACCAAAGGGTTGCTGGTTTGATTCCCACTCAAGGCACGTGCCTGGGTTGCAGGCCAGGTCCCCACTAGGGGGTGCTCGAGAAGCAACCACGCATTGAGCTCCTTTCTCCTTTCCTTCCTCTCTCTAAAAATAATTTTTTTTTAAATGTCAAAAAAAGAAAAACAGACAATCTGAATGATAAGCCCCTTCCCCCTAAAAGACATATGGGCCCCCAAATAATCCTTTCCTTTTTTTTTTGGCAATTGCTTCCTTGCTCCATTCTTCTTCCTATTAAAACCTTCCATTTTATGCCAAACTCCTCAGAGTGTCCACCTAGTTGCTAGATGGGATGCTGCCCAATTTATGAATCATTTAATAGTCAATCAAATTTTCAAATTTGTTCAGTTGAGTTTTGTTTTTTAACACCAGTAAGTACAGCCCTGATGACCAGCCACCTGGCTGTGAACGAGTCAGGGCAGAGAGGACTGGGCAGGGCAGGGCAGAACTAGGCCTCCCCAGCCCCTTGCAGAGCTGGCGCTGCAGCAGATGCCATTCCTGAACCAGCCAGTTCCATGAATACATTCCTATCCGTGCCTTAGCCCAAGCTCCTGGATCTCTTCCACTCTGGCCCAGGCCCTGGCCACCCCAAGGACACCCATTCGGGAGTGGGCCTGAGTGCCCTGGGGGTGCCCCATTCCACCAGCCTGGGCTGAACTGTGCACCCTGAACACAGACAAGAGGCTCACACAGATTCATGTTTCACGTACACACCTAGATTCAAGGGCTGGAAAGACCTCATACTTTCCTTCCTTCGCCATGTGACCAGATACAGCAGGCTTTCCAGGCTACCTGAGGCTGCTCCAGCTTTACTTGTAAATGTGGGCCCTAAGAATTTTAAAGGGGGCCACTTAAGCCATTTACAGCAAGCCTCAAACGGGACTCTAGTGCTCTGCACGCCTCCTGAGAACCCACAGGCAATGCTGAGTTAAGCAGGGATGAGAGCGGAGAAAAGGCATGAACCCCAAAGGGGCTTGGGACTTTGAGAGACACTGGCACTGGGACAAAGGGGAGGAGAAAGAGCTGGAGTCCCTGGGGCTGAGCAAGGCTGGCCAGGAGCCCAGAGAACCAGAGCCAGTGCGGCGGGTGAGGCTGGGCTTCACACGGAAGGGCTCGAGGCTGCCACAGCAGGTGGAGGTGCCAGGAAGAGGAGCAGGCAACCTCTCAGGGAACTCAGCACACGAGAACTGGAGCCATGTCTTGCTCTGTAATCTGTTGTGGACCAGCCTACACCCGATCCATGAACGCTGATTTGTAGAGAACCAGCCCACACCCATTTCTTGGCACAGTCAGAATGGGTAGGACACCTCTGCACAGCGGAAGGCAACTTTGGGTGGTCCTCTACAAGTCTACCTTATCGTTCCGCTGCGGAGAACTAGCAATTCTCACTGACTTTGGGCAGTCCCACTAAAAGTCTACCCCTTTGCCTGCTTGCTCCTGAGAATTAGAACAATCCTAATGACTTGCAAAGGCAGGAAGCCTTTAACCATTGTGGCCAAATCCCCACACATAAAGGGTTAAGAGAATTCTTCAAAGCAAAGCAGTCTGCTAATTGATGAGAGAAGCCTGGGAGCATGGCTTGACCACCTGGTCAGTGATCTGTTTACTCCCTAGGATCAGCTAACGGATAGGAACGCCTCAGCCTGCGTTCCGCCATCTTCCAGATAGCTAGTAAGGATGAATCTCTCAAGGATCTTTAAAATAGATATGTCTTACCATTAATTAGTGCCTAAAAGTTATAGTTAGTCCTGATGTTATTCTTAGTTCCTTACCAGAATACCCAGTTGTTTAACATGAGTAGAATTTATAGTGTTCTGTGTCTTTTTTAATTGCTCTGTGTGTGAGCCTTGATGAATTACAACTTGCATCTGTGAAAATTACATGTTTTTCCTCACACTGGCTGTAAAAACCCCTTCTATAAAATAAAGATAATTCCTTGGTCCATTGTCAGTGTGGGCCCGGAGACCCGGGAGAAAGCGGGGTCTCTGTGGCTTGCTCTGCCCTCCGGCACTCCAGTGAAGAAGAGGGTGTTCGGATTTCCTTCGTTTCTCGCCTTGCCGTCCTCCTCCGGGATTTCTGAGTGATGCAGAGAGAGTGGCTCTCTGCGGTAATCACCCACCTCCCAGGGCTGGGCTGGCAGCCCTGGGGAATGAGCTCCTGCCCCCAACACACACGCACATGCATGCCCACACCGGCACACACACCTCCACGGGCCCCTGGGGTGTTCATCTGACCACCTAGCTTCACCACACCCCAGTTTCACCTGGATACCAGGGAAGCAGTGCGCTCGAGACCCATCTTCACCTGCTAAGGCTGCAGTTCTGAAACTTCAGGGTGGCAGGATCACATGAGGCACTTGATAACAATTCTGATTCAAATTCCTACCCTCCCCCAACCCTGTGTGTGACTCTGGGCCGGTGGTCTGGGGGCCCAAGTAATTCTGAGAAGGTGGTCTTTGGAGAAACACTGGGTGGTCTGTTAGCTGTGGTGTGCAGACAATAATTATAATCATGCTGCTGCATTCATTGTGTGCCTACTGTGTACCAGGTGTTTTGCTTGAACCACCTCACTCACTTCATCCTCTGACAATCTTTTAGGAAGGTGCCATTATTTATTTCCATTCCCACCATCACACACTGGCCCCTAGAGGAGCCACAGTCCCCACCGCCCCACCCCTCCCCCACCCTCCACACACTTCCTGCAGACTCACAGGGCCTGGGGCCCACTTCAGGGACAGGACCTGACTTCCCAACCGGAGGAAGGGATGAGGGTAAGACCCTCTTGTAGGAAAGAAGCAGGGCTGGACTATGATGGAGAAGACCCCCACCCTCTACCTCCCAGGGATGAGGCGGAGGAGGGACCACTCCTAGACTGAGAAGGGCCAGCACCAGCCCACCCAGGAGGCCCCAGTGTCCCTGGCAGGACCAGGCCAGGCTTGATGAATTCCCAGGCAGCGGGCGCCCCCTGCAGCCAGACAGGGGTGCGGTAGGCACTGGCCGGATCTTTCCCGAGCCCGACAGCCCTGGTCGTGCTTTGTTTTCTCTTTCCTTGTCTCCAGCACTCTCGGGGAGGTGGCCAGGACAGCCATCATGGTTTTCACAGTCACCCCATTTTAAGGATAAGAGAAATGCTGAGTGTCTTGCCCAAGGTCGTAGAGCCGGCTACTGTCGGGCCCTCCTCCCTCCCGGGTATTTGTCCCAGGCCCTTAGAGCACCCCTCACCCCCTGACTCCCTCACACCCAGGACAGACACACACACATTAGTGCAATTGTAAGAGGCAGGGAAAAGGTGTTTAATGGGCTTTGGGGCAGGGCGGGAGGTTGGCACTCCCTGCCAGCAGAGTGGCCAAGGGCAGGCTCAGGAGGTAAAGTTCCGGTGCAGGGGTTCCTGGCATGGCTGGGCGTGAATGAGCGAGCCTCATCTGGGGGCCTCCCGAGGCAGAGGCAGCACTAGGCCTGTGTGGAGCTAAACATGGAGTGGAGGTGTGGGGGCTCTTTCCAAGCCCTTGTCCCACAACTCAGGGCCCATCTGTTGGAGAGCAAGAAACTATCCAAGCAATCCTAATGCTTCACCTCCATATGTTTCACATATGTTGACTTTAGAGTAAAAATTGACTTTAAATAAAGGATTCTGACCCACCCACCAAATTATAAACCACTGGGCTAGATTCAGTCCTCATTATAGCTGAGGAAATTGAAGCCCAGAAAGGGTAAGTGACTGCCCCAAGGCTAACCAGCAAGTGAGTGGTGTGGTCTTTGTGTTTCCAGAAACCCCTGGTGTATTCTGGAGGACTCAGACTCCACTTCTAACACTCCTCAGGTCTATAATCCCCCTTCCTTGAGCTCTGAGTGCTCTAGCTTCAGAACCAGCCCAACATGGGCGGGGAGGGGGGCTCCCCCCAACACCTACACAATCCACAGTGGCCCCTCTCCCAACACACACACACTACTCACCTCTGGGACAGCTTCAGCCTCACCACTCCCTGGGGGAGCTTTTACTGGTTTGTGGAGAGCCAGAGGTTGGGGCTGGTGACCAGACCCAGGCCCGGGGAGGACTGGGTGACGGAGCGTGGAGGGGCACATTGGGAAATGCAGGTCCTGCACAGGCACCCAGTCTGGCTCCACCACTCTCTGCAGCCAGACAGCTTTGGCCATGTACCTGGGGCGCAATAAACCAGATGCAAGGGCCAGTGGCTCCCCTGGCCTGGTCCCCATGCCTCCTCAGCTTGGGGGGGAGCTGGGGCCAGTCTCATCCAGGCTGCAGTGTCCCTCCACTCCATTTCTTGGGGCAAGAATGCACAGACGCAAGGAAATAGGGAGGCTCCCGAGGCTCCCACAATGCCCTGGAGGAAACCTCAGAGGAATGGGAACTGTGAGTGTGAGGGCCTGGGAGTTGTGCTAAGAGGCCAGGAGAGACGACCCAGGAACACCCCACCCACCACACCACCCCCGGGGGTCACCGCTCGCACCTCTGGTTTGCCAACTCACTTGGGTCCCAGTGGTGCACAAATTGTTAAATACCAGTTGCTGGCACAGCCATGGTCAAAGGGGTTGTATCCCTGCAAGTATCGGCACTGGAGGGGGGTAATGGTGGGGAGAGGAGCTCAGAGCCAGCAGGACTGGACAGGCTATCCCCATTGGCCCTCCCCCCCTGAGCAGACAGCCTGGCCAGGCCCAGAGCTGTAGCAAACTCGGAGGACAGAGGGGCCCAAGAGGGAGCTGAGGCTTTCCCCAACCCACTTCTAAGTTGCTCTCTCCAGGCGCCCCTGGCACTACACCCACCTCTCCTGCCCTTCCAGGAATCCTTCCCATCACCTTGTACCCCCTTCTGTAGCATCTTCCCCATCTCTGTCTCCTTTGGCCATACACATCCTCCTAATATGTCATTCCAGATAGAGGTCCAGATCTTCCTTTTGCTGACAAACTGCTCCAAAGGCAGTTCCATGCACACATATACTGCTCCCCTACTTTTCCCTAAACTTGTGCCTTCATGGATATCACTATCTGGAAGGGTGGTTGTACAAAGCCCTACTCTATTTCCCTAACCAAAATCACATGGCCCTGGAAAATCTGGATTGAAGGTCCTAGGCACCTAATGCAGTAAAGGTCAAGCCCAAAGGTCAAGTCCTCCTCTGGGCACTCTCCTTTTTAAAGATTTTATTTATTTAGTTTTAGAGAGAAGGGAAGGGAGGGAAAAAGACAGGGACAGAAACATCAATGTGGATGTGTGAGAGAAATATTGATCGTTTGCCTCTCGTACACCCCCACCTATGGACCTGGCCCACAACCCAGGCATGTGCCCTGACTGGGAGTCAAACCAGTGATCTTTTGGTTTGTGGGACAATGCCCAACCCACTGAGCCATACTGGTCAGGGCATCCCCTGGGCACTCTTGACCAGATTCTCCTCCTCCTCCCATGTCCCTCCTTCCATCCATCGGCCTCCAGCCTTCCTGAGCCCCTTACTCCTCCCTAGTGCAGGCCAAGTCTCAGACTTCAAGAGCCTTCACTAGGAATTTGTTTGTCATAATTAAAAATGACCCAGTGGCACCTCTGCCCACCATGAGCTTCCCTGTACCCCCTGCCCTGTTACTAAGACTTTGACCCTCAGCAGCTCTACCAAAAGGAGCCAGGACTGCACACGGGACAGCTGCATCTGGGGGAGGAAAAGTCAAGACAGATCCAAAAAGCAACACTGACCATTGAGACATTTTGAGTTCCACCTACTTAAAGCTGTTTAAAGCATTTAAGGGAAACTTACATTCTATTCACAATTTTAATTAAATTGCTCAAAGAGCTTCATCAAATTTATAATGAGAATTTTAGAGAAATGTTAACTTATTAGATGTATATGAAGTACAGGAAAATGTCAATGGATCAATGTTTAAAGGATTGATAATTGTTTGATAAATTCATAAAACTGACTAATAAAGCAGAGCACCCTCCTCTCTCGTCCCACACGGGACCCTCTGAGGCGTGAATGGAATCTACAGCTCTGACGTTTCCAAGCTGTCCTCTCTTACTGGCTCCACACCTGGATCTCCTGCCCCAACCCCATGTTTCAAAAGCCCTTACAGTTCACAGATCAAAACCAAAGTAGGCATCTTCTCACCCTCTCTCCTGCCCAACTCCCTGCTGCCTGGGCTCTCTACCCTTCCCCAGCAGATCAGGACATCAGGCTTCTCTCTCTCTCCCTCTCTTCCCTTCTCTCCCAAAGCATTATCGGCTCCTTTGTTTGTAGGTTCACTCATTTACTCATAAATATTTGGGGGCCTCAGCAATGTTCCCGGCACTGTGCTGGTGGAAGAGCATGCACAGGCCAGGACTGCAAAGTGCAGGCAGAGCAGCTGCTGGGCCCAAAGAAGCTGGGGAAGGGCCCCTGCGGGTACATTCAGTTCCAGATGCTGCTGTGTGCAGGGGGGAAAGATGAGTCTGGGGGATGCCTGCCAGCTTTGGCCACTTGGAGAGAGCAGCATCAGTGTGACATTGAGGAAAGAGGCTGGGCTGAAGTGGGCCGAGGAAGGCAAAGAATGGCACAGCCAGCTCTTACAGGAAATACAGCGGAGCTGGAGGGGAGAGGACAGCAGGTAGACTGGACACCTGTGACGTTAAGGGAGGGTTTTGCTTGCTTTTAAGATGAGAGAGACATGGACATGTGTAAATGATGATGGGAAGGAGAAGAGACAAGAATAACAGCATATATAGCACTTGTACCAGCCACAGTTCTATGTGTCTTATGCACATTAATCCATGCTGCACCTCCTTTACAGACGGGAAAATGGAGGCACTGGGTGGCTAAGTAACATACTCAAGATCTCCTGCTGGTATGTTCTGGAGCTGTGATTTGAGTTCGTGTGGTCTGGCTCCAGAGCCCTTGCTATCACCCACTAAGTAAGTTATGGTCAGGGGACGGAGATAGGTTGGAGGTCCTTGGAATGGAGTCTGCAGGTAATGGGGAAGAACCTTGGCTGGTGAATCATAGAGTGCAGACCAGTTAGGTTTCTCGGGATAAAGATCCTGGATTGGGAGGGCCCCATTCCAAGCAGTGGAGGGAGGGCAGGCCTATGACCTGACCTGGGGTTGGAAGAACCACAGGATGTGGGAATGGAAAATGCTTCCCAAGAGAGGCTGAAAGGATGGACCGAAGCTTGGGAGAGAAGACAGGTAGACCAGATGGGTCTAATGAGTAAGGGCTGAGCAAAGGAGTCACAGGTGGGCTGGGAGCCAAATACAGGTGGAGTGATTGAGTAGTGACTGGAAGGGTGGGAGGAGGTGGGCAAAGAGGTCTCCTCTGTCCTTTCAGATATCTCAATGACTCCAGCCCCTCCCTCATTAAAGTGGCACACTACTATCTTCCTAAAACAGTCTTTAGAAGTCATTGTCTTACTGAAGAAATCTCTTGGCAAGAGTGTTCACTTTCACCACTCCTTAACGCTGCACTGGAAGGACATTGCAGTAAGAAAAGAAAAAAAAAACAAAACATAATGTTGGAAAGGAAGAAATAAAACTGTCCTTACTGCAACCTAGGTGTCCATCAGTGAATGAGTGGATCAAGAAACTATAGTACATTTACACAATGGAATTCTATGCAGCAGAGAGGAAGAAGGAGCTTATACCCTTTGCAACAGCATGGATGGAACTGGAGAGCATTATGCTAAGTGAAATAAGCCAGGTGGTGAGAGACAAATACCATATGATCTCACCTTTAACAGGAACCTAATCAACAAAACAAACAAAAAAGCAAATTATAACCAAAGACACTGAAATTGAGAGCAGGCTGATGGTGACCAGAGGGGAAAGGGGAGGGAATTTTAGGGGAAAAGGGTGAAGGGTTTACAGAAGGAATTATAGAAGACACATGGACAATAATGGGGGAGGGGGAGGCTGGAGGGAGGTGGGGAGGGCTGGGGTGTTGGGCTGGGGGTGGGGAGGCAGAAAACTGTACTTGAAAAATTAAAAACAAATAATAAAAAATTTTAAAAAACTGTCCTTATTCACAGGTGGCACGGTTTTCTATGTAGAATCAACAAAAAAGTTACTAAACTAGCCCGGCTGGTGTAGCTCAGTGGATTGAGCGCGGGCTAGGAACCAAAATTTCCCGGTTCAATTCCCAGTCAGGGCACATGCCTGGGTTGCAGGCCAGGTCCCCAGTGAGGGCCATGTGAGAGGCAACCATACATTGCTCTTTCTCCCTCCCTTCTCCTCTCTCTAAAAATAAATAAATAAAATCTTAAAAAAAAAAGAATACAAAGGATAAAAAAAAAGTTACGAAACTAATAAGTGAGTCTAGAAAAATTGCAAGATTCAAGACCAATATACAACAATCCACTGTATTTTCTTATATGGTCATGTAACACATAGTGGTGTTTCAGGTTCTTTATCAGTCTCAAATGCATTGTGGTCAATGGCAGACAGCATACGTAATAGTGGTCCCAATTAGATTATAATAGGGTTGAAAAATTTCTATCATCTTGTGATATGGTAGCCATTGTACTATCATAGTGCAACACATTACAAATACTTACACTATTCAGTACAGTAACATGCTATACAGGCTTGAAACCTAGGAGCAACAGGCTATATCACACAGCCCAGGTGTGTAGTGGGCTATACCACCTAGATTTGTGTAAGTGTACTCTACGATGTTTGTACAACAAAATTACTTAATGATGCATTTCTCATTATGTAGCCCCACAGCTACATGAGGAATGACTGTAATAATAAACAAATGGAAAATTAAATTTTAAAAAGTTATAATAGCACAAAAAAATGAAACACTCAAAAAATCTAATACAATAGATGGAAGATTTATATGTGGGAAACTGCAAAACACTAATGAAAGAAATCAAAGAAGACCTAAATAAATAGAGAGGTAAACCATTTTCATATCAATTTTCCAAATTGATCAATATATTCACTCCAAATTAAAATCTCAGCAAACTTTGTTATAGAAGTTGACAAACAGATTCTAAAGTTTATGGAGAAAATCAAAGAAACTAGGATAGCCAAAAGAACTTCAAAAAAGAACAAAGTTGAAGAATTCACATTGCACAAGCCAAGATGGAGGTGTTGGTAGTTTTGCTTCCTCACACAACCAAAAGAAGGATAACAACCACTTTCAACACAAAAAACAACCAGAACTGCCTGAAAATCGAACTGTATGGAAGTACAACAACCAAGGAGCTAAAGAAGAAACATTCATTCAGACTGGTAGGAGGGCAGAGATGGGCAGTCGGAGTGGAGAGGATGCATAGCAGACGACAGCTAGCAGACCGGATGGTCCCACATTCGTGTGCAGATAAACCAGCAGGAACAACTGGGGAGCAACACAGACTGCCCAACCTAGGGTTCCAGCCCCGGGAAAATAAAACCTCAAAATCTCTGGCTGTAAAATCCATGGCTGGTGTGGCTCAGTGGATTTAGTGCTGGCCTCTGAACCAAAGGGTTGCCAGTTCGATTCCCAGTCAGGGCACATGGCTGGGTTGCAGGCCAGGCCCACAGTAAGGGGCACACAAGAGGCAACCACACATTGATGGTTGTATCCATCTCTTTCTCCTTCCCTTCCCCTCTCTCTGAAAATAAATAAATCTTAAAAAAAAAAAAACCGGTGGGAGTTGTGGTGCAGTCTCACAGGAGAGTCCATTGGATGGGGCCCACAGGGTCCTAGAATGTACACAAACCCACCCACCCAGGAATCAGCACCAAGGTGGCACCTCAAAGGGTGCAATTTGCTGGTGGGTAGCAGGAAAAAGTGTCTACAAGCAGGGAGAGCTGAGCAAGCAGCTTGCTTGCTTCCTTCACTGACCACCCCCACCACATACAGCCCACAACATGAAGTGGGCATGAAGTGGGGTTGCCCTGCCCTGGTGGATACTGAAGCCCTGTGTCTTACAATGTTAACGGGTGCTCTGAGACAAAGAAATATGGCTCAAATGAAAGAACAGATCAAAACTCCAGAAAAAAAGTGATGAAGAGATAGCCAATCTATCAGATACAGAGTTCAAAACACTGGTAATCAGGATGCTCAGAGAAATTATTGGATATGGATGCAAATAAAGAAAGAAGTGAAGGCTATACAAAGTGAAATAAAAATGTACAGTGAAGGGAAGGAAACCAGGACTCAAATCAATGATTTGGAGCCAAAGGAAGAAATAAACATTCAATCAGAACAGAATGAAGAAACAAGAATTCAGAAAAACAAGGAGAGGCTGAGCAACCTCTGGGACAACTTTAAACATTCCAACATCCGAATCACAGGGATGCCAGAAGAAGAAGAAGAGCAAGACATTGAAAACTTAGTTGAAAAAATAATGAAAGAAAACTTCCCCAGTATGGCAAAAGAAATAGACATAGAAGTCCAGGAAGCTCAGAGATTCCCAAACAAGTTGGACCCAAAGAGGAACACACCAAGGCACATCATAGTTATGTTACCCAAGATTAAAGAGAAGGAGAGAATTTTAAAAGCAGCAAGAGAAAAGGAGACAGTTACTTAGAAAGGAGTTCCCATAGGACTATCAGCTGATTTCTCAAAAGAAAACCTACAGGCAAGAAGGAGCTGGAAAGAAATATTAAAAGTCATGAAAGGCAAGGACCTACAACCAAGATTACTCTATCCAGCAAAGCTATCATTTAGAATGGAAGGGCAGATAAAGTGCTTCCCAGATAAGGTCAAGCTCAAGGAGTTCATCATCACCAAGCTTTTATTATATGATATATTAAAGGGACTTATCTAAGAAAAAGATAAAAAATATGAACAGTAAAATGACAACAAACTCACAACTATCAACAACTGAACCTAAAAAACAAAAACAAACACGGAGCAAACAACGAGAACAGGAACAGAATCACAGAAATGGAGATCACATGGAGGGTTATCAGTGGGGAGGAGAAGGGGGGAGAATGGGAGGAAAAGTACAGGGAATAAGAAGCATAATCTGTAGGTACAAAATAGACAGGGGGAGGTTAAGAATAGTATAGGAAATGGAGAAGCCAAAGAACTTATATGTACGACCCATGGACATGAACTAAGGTGGAGGAATGCTGGAGGGAGTGGGTGTATCGGGTAGAGGGGGATAAAGGGAAGAAAAAAATGGGACAGCTATAATAGCATAATCAATAATATAAACATATATATAAAGAACTCACATTGCATGATCCCAAAACTTAATATAAAACTACTAATCAAAATAGTGTGATACTGGCAAAGAACAGAGATCCCCAAGTACACTCACTCTTATATGGTCAGTTGATTTTCGGCATATGTGCAAAGATAACTCAATGAAAGAAAGACAGTCTTCAACAAATGGCACTGGAAAAACCCATATGCAAAAAAATAAAAATAAAAATCTTGACCCATACCATGCATCACATACAAAATTTAACCCAAAATAAATTGTAGGCCTAACTATAAAATCTAAAACTATAAAACTTCTAAATGAAAATAAATTTTAAAAATCTTTTGGACTTTGAGTTAGGCAGATTTCTCAATTACAACACCAGAAGCACAATTAATAAAACAAAAACTGATCATGATTATATACTTCATCAAAATTTAAAACACTGCTGGAAAATGAGATGACAACCCACAGACTGAGAAAATATCTGAATCCAGAATATATAAAGAACTCTTAAAACTCAATAGTACAAAAACAAACCATTTTTTTTTAAATGGGCAAAAGACTGGAGCAGACTTTTAACCAAACACATTTATATGGCAAAGAAGAACATGAAAAGATGTTCAACATCATTAGACTTTATAAAAGTACAAATTAAAACTACAATGGCCTTGGCTGGTGTGGCTCAGTGGATTGAGTGCCGGCCTGCAAAGCAAGGATCGCTGGTTCGATTCCCAGTCAGGGCACATGCCTGGGTTGTGGGCCAGGTCCTTGGTAGGGGGTACGCAAGAGGCAACCATACATTGACATTTCTCTCCTTCACTTTCTCCCTCCCTTCTGCTCTAAAAATATATAAATAAAAACTTTAAAAAAGTACAATCAAATACTTCTACACATTTATTAGTCTAGCTAAGATTAAGATACAAAAAACAACTGGCAATGCCAAATGTTACTGAGGGTGAAGAACAACTGTAATTCTCATGCATTTCTTCAGGAATGCAAAATGGAAAGGCCAGTTGGAAGACATGTTGGCATATTGCTGCATGGATAAATAACCTGTGGTACATCCATGTGAGCGAATACTACTCAGCAACCAAAAGGAAGAAACTGCTGATATGGACAACAACATGGATGAATCTCAGATGCATTGTGCTAAGTGAAAAAAGCCAGGCTCAAAAGGTTTTGATTCCATTTCATGAGACTCGGGAAAAGGAAAACTATAGGGATAGAAAACAGATCAGGTTGGCAGGGAAGAAAACGGACTGCAAAAGGCCATGAGAGAATTTTTGGGAGTGGTGGAAATGTTCTAAATTTTGGTTATGGTGGTGGTTACAGGACTATATGGTTTGTCAAAATTCATGTAATTGCGTGGTTAAAAAGTATGAATTTTACCGTATGTTTTAAAAAAAAGAATCCTATCGTGGCTCCCAGGATTCCACTGCACCAAGATCAATTTCTCCTTCTCATTTCCTGGGCCTCGTAAATCTGGCCAACTCCAGGCAGTCCACTTGACTTCTAAGCCATCTTCTGCTCCAGTTAAGACCATTTCTTCTCCATCCTCTCATTCCAGCGACCTGCCTTTTGCAAGCTGGCCCCTCCCCGGCAGTGCTCTCCCCTGTCTTCCGCCAATCCAAAATCGCTAAGTGGTACTTCCTACCCTACACTGCGATCGTGCCTGAACTGTCCATTCCCGCTCTGAATCTGTGCTACACAGTGTAAGCCAGGCCCCTCAGAGTGTTCGCAGGTGTCTGGTAGGTGTTATTCTGATTTCAGGTTCTTTATAAATACAAGCGCAAGATGTAGCCTTACTCACCTCGCCCCCCTCCCCTCAAAATAATGCACACGTGCCCGGTACACAGTAGGCCCTAGATGCAGTGCACCCTGGAGGGAGAGTTACCACCGAGCTCCGGAGGAGGCGAGTCTTGAGCTTGGTCTGGGACCGTAAAGGCTAACGAAGCACCCTCGAGGGAAATCAGGCCATCGAAACCAGGGCAGTGGAGAAAAAGCGTGAACTTGGAAGTGACCGGGGAACGAGGTGACCACCCACAGCCCGATGCAGTGGCGCTCCGCGGTGCCCCGCGTACCTTGCCCTCGCAGGAGCGCTCAGCCGCGCTCACCGACAAGGCCTGGATCAGCAGCAGCAGGGAGAGCGGCACCAGGAAGCCCGCCGCAACCACAGCGACCACGACGCTGCGCGCCAGCTAAGGAGCAGCGCCTCCGAAGTCCTTCCTGGCCCCGCCCACCCCCGCAACGTCCCGACGGTCTTCCCGGGCAGCTTCTTTCTCAAACCCCTCCCCTCGTCAGCTCTGCCTCCGGGCCGGCCCTCCCCTGTCCCTGAGCTACCTACTCATCCCTACTCGGGCCCAGCGCCCCGGCGGATACGCGACGACCTTGTCTATGTACGGGGGCTGTTGAGTGGTGCGCAGCAGGAAGATCAGGCAGGTGACCAGCATGGCGCCCGAGTGGAGGCACAGGGACAGGACGAGCAGCATAAAGAAGCGGAAGTTGCGGTGACCGATGCAGTTATTGACCCACTTGCAGTGATGGTCGAAATCCTGGGCGAGAGAAGAAGAGGCAGGCCTCTAGGACCCGACCTATGGCCCAACCTCCGTTACCCCTAACTCTGGGGCTTACCTTCGCACCCTGAGCCACCTGCCCTTGGCCCTACGCCTAACTGAGTCATGAAGTCCCTAACGCTGGCATTTTCAGTGGTTAGAGCACCATTAGGGCTCTGTGGCTCACAAGGTGGCCTGTCAAGGTCTGGGTCTGTAAGGGCTAAGGAAGCGCCCTGCGTTTAGAGACAAAGCCTGCCTGGTCTTCTGTGGAACACATACCGGTACCTTTAGGCAGGAGGACATAGTGTGTCTCTGGGCATCTCTTTTCTCACTAGGGATGAGGATAACAACAATACCCTCACCCAGAGAGCCTTCTAGGGGTGGAAGGACTACACAGGACAGCACATTTGTGAACCTCTGTGGGCTTTGCAAGTGAGAAAGACAAGCGCTCAAGTCAGGGTTTGAGCCAATCTGAGTCTGAGGGTCCTGGGTGTCTGCTCTCAGTAAGCCTGAGCGGGAGGGGGGGCCGGGGGGGGTGCTGTGGGAGAGGGCAGATAGGACAGGGTTACCTTTCCTTCTCCTTGCCTGACCAGGCCAGTATAGATGTGGGTGCCCCTGTGTATGTCAGCACCTGTGCAGGCCAGGGCCAGCCTCCCCGGACAGATGTGGACACAGGCACAGAGACAGTGACTGCATGAGTAAACAGGAGTGGCTGGGAGTTACTGCCACCCTTGGCCTTTAGCAGTCCCTGAAGTGGTTTCATAGCCACCACTGGCCCCTGTATGAGTGAGCTTCCTGGCACCCACTAGGTAATGGGCTAGGGGCGGGGCATACTAGGCAAACAAGAGGGGCCCTCACCTCCACACAGATGTTGCACGAGGGGCAGTGGTAGGTCCGGGGTGGGCGGTGGAAGCAGCACTTCTGGCACCACTGCAGGCGGAAGGCCCTGTGGTTCACCCATATCACGTGTACCATCATGGGACCCCGTTCACTGGAGCCTGGAATGGGAAGAGGATTGGGCAGCACCAGGAGGCTCTTCTGTCAGTCTCTTGGTGGTTGTGGGAAGCCCTGCAGTATTACTTGGCTCCAAGAAGGATGGGGGGGAGGGGTGTGGGCAGGGGGCTCCCTAGTCCCCACTGAGCAAGCTGATCAAACTCAGAGAGGCTGGCTGTCAAAGGGAAGCACAGTTTCTGCCAGGGGCCTCTTGTGAGAACCCAGGCCTTTGGAATCATGATTGATGCTTCAACGATTTTGCGCAGTAGAAAGAGGAAGAGAGAACTGAGTGTGAAGAGCTGGCTTCTCTCCCCAGGCTGGCCCAGCCCGCCCCTCCAAGGTTACTGGAAAACCTCCAAAATTCTGTTTTTCCACATCTCGAGCCCTGGGAAATAAAGGGCCAGAAGCAGGGCCCGAGCCAATGAGGACTTGGGGCGAACAGGTCTTGAGGCCATAGCAGGAGAAAGGGGAGGGGCACTTTCGGAATCATCCCTGTAGGCGGAAACCTTTAGGCTGCTACCTCCTTCTCCCGGGGGCCCAGGTCTCACCTTGATGCAAGATGCCAGGGTCTGAGAAGTTGAGTGAAACAAGACTGAAGAAGGTGAAAACAAAGAGGGGACCCGTGACAATGGGAAAGACCCACTCTCCGTTCTGGGCCAGCCACCTGCAACTGAAACCGGAGCAGGACTCAGCCTTGATCCTGGGTGGCCTGAAGCTCCTGACACGACCCATTTCACCTCTCAGAACCCACAGACCTTAAAGCCTGCTCCAAATACCCAGGCTAGTGATAGATCCAGAGAGGCTCCACCAAATGTCCCCCAGGATTACCAGCCACCTGCAGCTCCCAAATGCACCAAGTACTCTATACATCTATGCCTTTGCACATTCAATTCCCTCTGCCTAGAATTCTCTGTGTTAAGATTCCCTTCTCTGACCCCCCTCTTCTGAACTTCTCTTCCATTTGTATCATCATTATGTGTTTTTCTCTCTCTCTGTAAGGAACCTGCCAGCTTGTGTGGTAGACTCACGGGAATGCAAAGAAGAGGGCGCTGAAAACCAGCAGCAGCACAACATTGAAGGCAGCAAACAGGCTGGGGAGGATCCAGGGAGGTGGGGCCTGAGGTGGGGGATGGGGCTCCCTCAAGAGCGGCATGGCTGGGCCTCCTGTGCCCCCCAGGGGAGATCAGAGCCACCAGGCTCCCTCTCCCCTGCTGGCTCCAGGCACCCCATGGCCATAGCAGCCAGGCCAGAAGCCACAGCTTAGGGTGGAAGGAAAGTCCCAGTGTGACATCACAGAGGCTGAGGAGAATGGGGCCACGGGCTCTTCAGCAGAACTCTCAGCAGCCTGTGACTGTCACTTCCAACATCAAACCCACCCCACTCTCTTTTGTGCTGGGGACCGAGAGTTCCTGCCTCAGCAAGGAAGTTAGCTTCAAGACTCCCTGAGATTAAAGAAACACATGGGAAGAAGGTGAATGATCCTAATCAACCTTTCTGAGTCAGTGCTAATCAAAGCTGTGCCCGCTGCTCACTCTGTTTCCATTTTTTTTTTTTTATTACAAAAGGCCCCTTTGGGGAGGGGCAGCTAAACAATTTTCTAGATTCCCTCATTTCCATGGCTGGCTTCACGACACAATTCTGGTCAATGAGACATAAGTGAATGTCTGTTGAGGGGTTCTAGAAAAGCTTTTGCCTTCCTGATAAATGGGGGGAACAACATGGTTGGCACAGCTCTGCCCCTCACTTCCTGTGGTGAACCTAGACATGCTGGCGGGGGTTCACCCGGGACCCATTAGGCAATAAGTCAACATGCTACGTAGACGGAATAACACTGACATTGTTGACTTGCTGTCCCAGACTTGAACTGCCTACCTTTGAGCTGGTTATTATGTGAGAAAATAACTGCGTTTTCTGGTACCTGCTGTAGACATTTGTCATTTGTTTTAGACATTGAACATCTGAACCCCTATGTGTTTGGAGGACTCCCCACCTTGTTAAGTTCTGATGAAGGGCGAAGACTGTTTCTCTGTCCCAGTTGGAGCTGAAAATGCTGGACACTTGCATTCGAAGCCTCCCTCGCAGTTGGCACGTAGGCCTGTGACCCAGGTGCTAGCACTAGCCTCAGAAGGTTTCTCACAGAGTCTGCTGTGATGCAGCAGCTCCACAAGTTGTCAGGGCATCTGCATGTTGCAGTGTGATGGCCACTTTGAATATCACTTTAATTTCAACAGAGATTATATTATTCCTAAACATGGATAAAATTTGTAATTTCAAGATTCCTACTTTGAATTGGACTAAATGAACAGGAACACTTTGAGAAAATCTGATTTAAAACAAAGAGCAAAATTCCCTCATCAACAAATTTTGTTATGATTTCTCTCATAAGAAAATTATTGTTACTTATATTTTCTTATCTGTAGAGACTTTTTTCTTACTTTCTATTTTTGTTTTACTGATAACCAATCGTTCTGTTTCAGGATAAAGAAAAAGATTTTATTTACATATTCTTAGAGAGAAGGGAAGGCAGGCAGAAAGAGAGGGAGAAAAACATCGATGTGTGAGAGAAACCTCATTGATCAGTTGTTTTTCACACTCGTCCTGACCAGGACCAGGGCCACAACTCAGGCATGTGTCCTGACTGCGAATCAAACCAGAGACCTTTTGCTTTGCTGAACAATGCTTAACCAACTGAGCCACACTGGTCAGGTCAGAATTTAGTATATTTTTAGATCCATTTATGGTACTAAGTCATAATCCTGTTTATATAGCCATAAGGTATTTTATTTTTTGCAAAGGTAGGCTCTAAAAATCACAAAATCAAAGAGATTAATAATAATACACATCAAAATTGACTGAAAATCTAGGTCATGGCTCTCATTCACTGTCTTGGCATTAAAGGTGTTAAAAGCATGCATACTTAGAAAATCACCAAGTATCCCAACGTTTTCAGACATAGGTGTTGTCAAAAAAAAGTCTTTCTCTGATTTTGGCAAAGAGAAACCATCCAAATTTATTTCTTAAATTACTACATTGTTACCCAACAAATTTGGATCCGGCCACCTGCCGCCGTACTCTAGCATTACACAATAATTGGTGGGGAAGAAAAATGGTCTTTATTAAAAGGTTCCCCAGTTTGGGGGAGTGGAGAATCCCAGACTCCAAGCCATTCTTTACTGCAAAACACAGAAAGAAGCCAGCCACCCTCAGGACCAGAATCGGTGTCCAGACACCCCGCTCCATGCTTATCTGTCTTCCCGGTGCCCAACGCTGTTCCATGAACTATCCCTGTCTCTCCAGCTGTCTCCCTGGAGTGTGCATTTGTGGGACTGGCATCACCATCGTCTTGCCGCAGCTTCCTCTCCCAGGGCCAGGTGCGCTGCCAGATCACCGCAGCTGGCGTCCAAGGCTGTTTGTGCTCCCGGGGCCAGTGAACATTCCCGGCCCACGCATCTGTGTGCTGCTGTCAGAGCGAGAGAGTGGGGGGCAGTCCAGGACCCGGGCTGTGCGGTGCGGAGCTGCAGCTGCTAGCGGAGCGGGGCGGGCGGGGGGCAGCATTCACCGGGTCCTGCAAACGCTCCCCCGCCCCCACCCGTCTCCACCCAACCAGGCAAGTGAGGAACACAGAAAAGGGGCTGAGTTTCCATGTGCCCTCTGTTTAGATTTTTCACTCCAAAAGCCTGTGTGTTGTGAGAGTGTCCAGCTTGTCAGCCAGTCTAGCGTAACGTCCACCACATGGGTCAGCCCACGAAGCACCTCTGCCCCTCCTCCGGCCACCTTGATCCTGGAAGCGGGAAGGAGGGTTACTAGCCACGCTCAGGGGCACAGCGTCTCTGCCCGGGGTGGGGCGTCACCATGTCACCATGTTCACACCCATGATTTATGTATATTGTGACCTTTTCAGCCTGTGCGTGCTCTGTACAAGCTGTATCACGAGCGCATTCGTTGTTTACCCCTGGGGGCGGGTAGATGGAAGTGTGTCACGCAGTTTTGGTTTCGATTTCAATCCTGCCACCTTCAGCACTTCCCAATCCCTCTCACGGGGGTCCCTTCCCTCTGCCCAGGAATCTGGCCAGATCCCCCCTGTTCCAACATGATTAACTTCTGTTCTTGGCATTACTACTACTACTGGGGCAAATTCTAGTTTTTTCAAGGCGTTTTCTCTGACTTTTCTGGAAATAAAATATTATTTTCATCTTTAAAATTAAAATATTATCCTCATAAATGCATGTACCAGGTTGGTATATTCACATACATGCTTTTCATTGACAACAGACTAAGCTCTCTGTGTATATTCAGATCTGTCTGTAGGTGGCACTGTGAGGTGCTCCTCGGGCTGCTCTGCAGAAAGAACTTGCACCCCCACCTGCTTAGAAGAGTCTCAGTTTGAGGGCTAGCCCCACCAAAAGAAAACTGCTCACCCAAAGTGCCACCTCCTTCCAGGGGTGTCTTGCATCCAAAGAGTGGCCAACATGAGGGTATAAATGCTCACCTTGCCCCAAAGCAGAGCACTTCTGAAGGGCTATCCCAGCCCCCATGTGACCTTCCAGTTAGCTGAGGCTTTTATTGGGCCCTAAATACAAATCTGCTCCTTTTGCTCAATCCGGTTTCCTTCCCTCCCACAGGTGCTGATCCCCAAATTATTCTCTAATAATTATCCTACATGCTAATAGAGTCTGTTTGTAGAATTTTTGTTTCATTATCTTATTAAATTTAGCACCATGTGTTTCAATTTTTTGTAGTTTTAGAATTCAGGGGACTTCTTGCATTTTTAGTTGCCATCACCTGAATCCCTAAAGTTATGATGTTATATAGTAAAAAAAAAAATTATAACACAAAAATATCCACTAATAAATAAGAAATAAGCCCTCACTCAAAGATCACTTTCTATTTAAACTAGCGTCTTTTTCCCATCTCAACTGCAATGTAAAACAATGCCAAAAGCAAAGTGAAATTTAGAATTTTGCAAAAGAAGCAGAATGCTATGATGTTAATAGAAGCAATATTAGAATACCATTTAAATCACCCCAAAAGTCTACAGCTAAAAAATGAAGAAGGGAAAATCATCAAGGTTGACAACTTTGTAGTCTCTTTAAAAAATAAAAATAGGTTGTGGCTGCATTGGCTAATTCTACCAAACATTAAGGAATGAACATCAGTTCTTGTCAAACTCTTAAAAGAAATAGAAGAGTAAAGAGTTCTTCCTAACTCATTCTATGAGATCAATAGTACCCTGATACCAACACCAGACAAAGCATCACAAGAAAAAACTACAGACCAATAAATATCCTTTATGAATATAGCTGCAAAAATCCTCAACAAAATACTAGCAGACTGAACCCAGCAGCATAGTAAAAGGATTATACACCACGACCAAGTGAGACTTATCCCAGGAACACAAGAGTGGTTCAATGTACAAAAATCAATCAATGTACTACATCACATTAATAAAATAAAGGAAAAGAATACAGCGTGTTATCTCAATGCAGAAAAGGCATTTGCCAAAATCTAACACCTTTACATGATTAAGACACGCCACAGACTAGGACTAAAAGAGAACTTCGTCCACCTGATAAAGGGCATTTATAAAAACTCCGCAGCTAACCTCATATTTAATGATAAAAGACTGAAAGCTTTTCGTGTAATATCGGGAACGAGATTCGCATGCTTGCTTTTGTCACTTCTGTTTAATGTGCTGGAAGTTCTAGTCAAAACGATTAGGCAAGAAAAAGAAATAGAAGCATCTGCATTGGAAAGGAGAAAGGGACACTCTATTTGCAGATGACATGACCTTTTATATAGAAAACCTTAAAGAATTCACACACAGCCCTGACCGGTATGGCTCAGTTGGCTGAGCATCATACCACAAAGTGCCGGCTTGATTCCTGGTCAAGGCGTGGGCCTGGGTGGTGGGTTCAGTCCCCGGTGGAGGGGCCTGCAGGAGGCAACTGATCCATGTTTCTCTCCCTCTCTTTCTCCCTTCCCCTTTCTCTAAAAATAAATAAATAAAATCACATACTTTAAAAAATACACACACACACAATTAGAGCTAATAAATGAGTTCAGCAAAGTAGCAACATTATTTATAATAGCCCAAAAATGTAAACAACCCAAACATCCATTCACTGATCCAAGGAATGAAGTGATAATACATGCTATGACATGGATAAGCCTTAAAAAAAATAACGCTACATGAAAGAAGTCAGACACGAAAGGTCACACGATTAATAAGATTTTAGATGAAATATCTGGAATAGGAAATCCCATAGAGACAGATTAGGTAGATTAATGGCCTGGGGGATGGGAGGAAGGAAGAATTGGAAAACATAAGATTTCTTTTGGTGAGGATGGAAATATTCTGCAATTAGATTCACAGTGATAGTTGCACAACGTTATGAGTGTACTACAACCCACTGAATTAAATACTTAAAAACGACTAAAATGGTGAGCTTTATGTTATGTAAATTTTATCTCAATAAGGAATTTTTTAAAAAGAGAAAATAGCCCTTAAGTATCAAATCATTGAAGAGCCCTGGAGAAAATTGATGAAATTCATGGGATTTTTTTAATATCTTGATTTTTCAAAAACGTCCCTCACACTGAGAAAGCCAAAACTGAAATGATAGGTGTCGTATCATGTCATTGCATAATTCTGTGGGGGAAATAAAGCCAAAAAAATGAAGAATAATTTGTTCTTGCTTCTAAAAATCAGTGCTTGACAGCTATCAGCCCACAATGAGCAAGGAAGGAACCGGATTGGCTGGGACCTCATCTGCTCTTGCCACGTCCTAGCTGCAGAGGAGCTGGCACTCAGTCAAGGGCATTGTTCTGGACTAATTCAGGGGTGACACCATATAGAAGATAGCCACTTAGGTCTTCGGGTGGGGCCAAAGCACCCACCAGAGTTGAAGCCTTCCCTCTCACCAGCACCCTCCCACTGCTCCAGCATCATCCAACCTGAGAATTGCCCAGTCTCCCCTGGACCTCCCAGCTGCCAGACTCTGGAAGACTGACTGTCAGCCCAGTCACCAATCCTTCCAGACTCCCTTCTGCTCTTCAACACCCTTCTCCTGTTTCCCCCAGTTCCTTCCTGAAGAAGTTTCAGAGAACGTCCTCAGAACCTGTTATCTGCTTTAAGGAAATCTGAAGTTCAGGGCTTTGGGCAATTAATCCCAAGGCCTCTCACTGCACTAGAGGTGAATGACCCAGGGAGCACTCCTGTGGAAATGGTTTCAGGAAGCTGAGTCATCTAGCGTCTTTGTCAGGGCAGGCCCCAGGCAGTGGACCCTCTGGAGGTCAGTGCTCCCTCTTCTGGTGGTGTCCAAACCCCCACCTTAGGAGGTAATTGGGCCCTTGAGATTCCTGGATCACTACACTGTCCTGCCTTGAGAACTGTGGAAAGTAAAGGAGGCAGAGGACTCTGCCTGGTCCTCGGAAGATATTTTGAGGTGTTTTGAGACAGGAGCAGGCAGTTTTCTGGAACCACATCAATAACTGCTTCCTCCGATTATATCTACTCACCAGCCCCGTCAGGGATCCTCCTCTGCCCTCCAGAACGGACTCTTCCGACCCTCTCACTGGTCCTCTCTCACTGTCAAAGATCTGACCCTCCACAGAGACCTGACCCTCCACAGAGGCCCAACCCAGGTCCTCTCTGCCTCTCTCCATACCTCCATGGCTTTCTACCCTGCCTGGTGTCATAACCCCTCTGACCCTCAGGTTCCTTATTTGTGAAATGGAAATAAAGATAGCACTTACCTTCACAGAGAGATTGTAAGGCTTAAATGAGATAAGTAACATTGCATTTCTGGCACCATAAGTGCTCAATAGACCTTTGCTGCTGCTGCTGCTGCTATTTTATTATTTTATCAGCCGGGCAACCAATTCTAAGGAGTACTTAGTGTGTGGTCAGGCCTCGTACCAGGAACCCAGGGGCACTGAGCTTGGCCTCAGATAGGTTTCTTTGGAGAGAGAAGAAAAATTACCAATCAATAAAATAGTCCATAAGCAATTTGGCACAGTGTTTTTAAAACACCTCAATATGCTCAGAAATCTCATCCACAACTCTGCCTCTTGCATACAGCCTCCCTCTCCCATTTGCTGTATCTTTGGCTGCTATTGGGCTGGTAAAACCATCATCAAGAAGCGGTGGGTTGGGTTTGGAAAACTCACAGGGGTCTCGTCTGGCTTTTCTGACTAGCCCTTCCTTCCACATGCCAAGCCACCAGCACCAACACAGTCAAGGCCTCAGCCCTGATTCTCTCACCCCAGGGCCCCATGGCCTGAGTTCCCTCCAGGTTCTTGGGGAGAAGTAGTTGTTGACCAGGGGGCACTGAGGGGATGATCGAAAACTTTGTCCCCACCACCACCCTAGAAGACTTCTGGGGGGCGAAGGTGGGGGAAGATAAAGGGTAGGGTGGGCCAGGGGCATAAGATGGCTAAAGGTATTTATGAGAGGGAGGCAGGAGGGACCACACCTAGGGGCCTGGGCGGAGTCAGGAATCTGGGAACTCAGCCAGCTGTGAGGATCAAATTTCAGATTACTCCGGGATGAACTCTGAGATAGAAATTGTGGGCAAGGAGGCCTGAGGAGGGAGAAAGCTAGCGTGGAGGACCCAGACACCCTACCTACCCTCTACCCAAGTACTTTGGGAAAAGGCTGGCAGTCAACAGGGCCGGGAGCCACCTACCTCAGGGCCCACACCTGCCTGCCCCTCCTTGCTATTCAGTGCCTGCCAAGAAGGAGAATTTCAAGTCGAGAGCAAGAGAGTGAGAGAAGTAATGGAGCCAGACAAGACTCAGATAAAGCTTGACCCCAGGTGAGTGAGGGCTGCAGGCCCTGAGCCAGGAGCTGGTTGCTATGCAGCAGGTGGCCTCTATCGCTCTGGCCTGTCCCTCCCTCCCTACTCCCAGTACCCTTTGGTTCCCAGCACACAGAATGAGACAGAACTGATAGTGGTCTGGCTGTCCCTAAGGTCCTCAGGGACACTTGGGGTTTGGCCAGTGCCATGACCCATCAGAGCCTTGGCTTTCACTCCCCATTCAAGGAGAGAAAGACCCCAGAGCTGGGAGCTGGGAGCTGGCGGGGGAGGGCACATGCATGGAACTCCCGTCAGCTGGGGACCCACCCCTAGTGCTAAGGATCCACTCTCTCCCTGGGATTCTGTTCTTTCTCCCTGGCTGCTGCCCGAAGGGACATGAAATGAAAGGACTGTGGGTCTGTGGGCACTGCAGCCAGGCCTGTCCGTGGCCTAGGTGGCAGGCTGCCTTACAGACTGGACGGGACCCACTCTCCAATTCCTTTCAAGAATCAGGAACTTGAGGAGAAACGGACAAGCTCCCTGAACCCAGAAGTGTTCGAGAGAGCGTCCAGTAACTGATGTCCCTTCCAGTATTCTCTCCTGTCCACAAGGCTATCTGAACACAGGCTGTGTCCCTCCAGGTACACGGCAGACCTTGTGGAAGTACTGAAAACCAATTACAACATCCCCTCTGCCTGCTTTTCTCTCCCTCCCACTGCAGCCCAACTTCTGAGAGGTGAGTAGGGGGCCCTCCCTGGAGGGAACTAAAAGGAGGAGATGAGCATCCCTGTGGTAAGTCAGGACAGCTGCAAAGAGCAGAGGGGCGGTGGTCCTCAGCTGGCCAGCCTGGAGATCCTGGGAAGATGGCTGGCCCAGGGTTTGTCTATCATGGTTAAGTCCTTGGAGAAGAACAATTCCTCAAGGAGCCCATAGGCCAAAAGAGGGGCATGACAACCTAGCCCAGGAGAAAGGCGTGCATGTTGGACCTCCCACCTATCCTAGCCTCAGAGTTCCTTCAAATTGGGGACTCCGGCCTAGAGCATTTTTCAGACCCCAGGACCATCCGAGTACTCAAGATGTGCTCAAATGACTCAAGCCCCACAGGGTCCCCTTGAGGCCCACACAACAGCCTTCCTGGGGAGGGGCCTAAATCATTCAAGAGGGGTGGTTATTATGAATAATGTTCTTAAAACGTGGGTGAGCCCTGGCTGGTGTAGCTCAGTGGATTGAGCGCAGGCTGGGAACCAAGCAGTCCCGGTTCGATTCCCAGTCAGGGCACATGCCTGGGTTGCGGGCCAGGTCCCCGTGAGGGCCATGTGAGAGGCAACCATACATTGCTATTTCTCTCCCTCTCTTTCTCCCTCCTTCCCCTCTCTCTTAAAAAAACAAAAACAAACAAACAAAAAAAAACGTAGGTGAACCTGTAGATGTATTCCCACAGTGCCAGCCAACTAAATTCCTATTACTGAATTACTTTGAAAGTGAAAGGCTGAAGTTGGGACTCGGTTTATTTTCTGGATGCACAAAACATGACATTCAAATGACCCAGTAGCTACATAGCAAATACTGCTCACCCACATTTTATTTCATTTCCTACTGCATGATTAACTACCTCTGAGACACTGACAAATAGGAGTCTGTGTCTCTCTGGTACTTAAATGCTTTTCCCAGACTCCTTCCTGCAAGGAGTAAATGCTTTCTGAACAACATGATGTGGTCAGCGCGCATTAGCAGGCACATATGAGCATGTCCTTGAACAATGTTCAGCCTTGTTTCAGATGCTCTGAACCAGAGTGAATGCCAACTGCCAGCGAGTGTCCAGAGAAACCTCTTAGCTGTCAGGAGGCAGCTGCTACGTGTAGCGCCAGGAACTCCTCGTTCACGGAGTGCAGTTGGTGATAGAAGTCTTCCCTACACCCCTAGCTGTCAGCCAGAGTCAGTTTTGTCCCTCAGGGGACTTTTGCAGACGTCTGGAGACAGTTTCAGTTGTCACAACTAGAGGGTGCTACTTGGCATCTAGTGGGTAGAAGTCAGGGATGCCACCCTGGAAGCAAAGGAAAACCTCCCACGAGGAATCCTCTTGGCCAAAGTGTGCGTGGTGTTGAGACTGAGAAACCCTGCCTTATGCAGTGAAAATGGACCTCACACTGCTTGGCTACAAAATGTGCAATGTAGATGCATCAAGGGTGTTCAAAGTAGGGAGACCATTCTGGGCCTGGTAGTCTTGTGAGCTGTCTGCTCCCAGGTGGAACTATTGTAGTGGGTAGCAGTCAGAGAGTGGCGAGTAGGTGGTGAGCATTGCTGGGCTAGGGATGAGAAAGAATGAGCAGACAGGTACCCCAGACACGGAGGAGCCACATCTGGCCGGATTCAAGGTTGCTGGTGAGGAAGTAGGGGCCAATTGAGAGTCTGAGCAGGTAAGGTGGGGCCCAGTAAGGTGGGTCAGGCAGAAGAGTTGTACTTTATCCTGCAGACTAGAGGAGCCTGGTGAGGACTCTGAGATTGGGAGGGGCTGGATAGTGCCTCAGGACCATTAATCAATAATCAGACTGAACTTCAAGGAAGAAGAACCTTGAGAAGCAGGGGTATAAACTGGGGGTTATTGCCCCAGCCCAGCATGAGGGACAAGAGTCTGAGTCACAGCAATATCAGGGAAAGAAAGGGAAGGTTGGAAAACACAGGAAATCCAAAGAAAGAGCAGGCCATCTGGTAAATAAATATCTAGGCAAAGTAAGTGAAGGAGAAAGAGCCTCTCATGATGGCTCTGGGGGCCTGGGCAGCGGTGATGGCACCACCGGAAACAGGAAGGAGAGTCAGGAAGAGGCGCCCACAGGAGGGTGTGGAGAAACCCCTTCCTTCTTCTGTTAACTGTGTTGTTCCTTGAAATAAATGCCATTTAAGAAAGAGCTATTTTGTTTTTTTTGGTTTTTGGGTTTTTTTTTTTTGCTTCAAAATGTTTCTTTTTTTAAATTTTATTTTTTTTGTTCAATTACAGTTATTTGCATCCTCTCCCCTCCCCTCCTCCCTTCCCCTCCAGCCCCACCTCCCCGCCCAGACTCCCTCCTCCCTCTTAGTTCTGTCCATGTGTCCTCTACAGTGATTCCTGAAAACTCTTCTCCCCATTATCCCCTCCCCCCTCTCCCCTCTCTATTGTTAGACTGTTCTTAATTTCAATGTCTCTGGTTATGTTTTGCTTGCTTTCTGCTTTTGTTGGTTATGATCCGGTTAAAGGTGAGATCATATGGTATTTGTCCCTCACTGCCTGGCTTACTTCACTTAGCATAATGCTCTCCAGTTCCATCCATGCTGTTGCAAAGGGTATAAGCTCATTCTTCCTTTCTGCTGCATAGAATTCCATTGTGTAGATGTACCATAGTTTCTTGATTCATTCATTTGTAGATGGGCACTTAGGTTGTTTCCAGCACTTGGCTATTGTGAATTGTGCTGCTATGAACATAGGAGTGCAAAGGTTCTTTTGAATTGGTTTTTCAGGTTTCTTAGGATATAATCCCAGTAGTGGAATTGCTGGGTCGAAAGGCAGTTCCATTTTCATTTTTCTGAGGAAGTTCCATACTGTTTTCCACAATGGCTGCACCAGTCTGCATTCCCACCAACAGTGCAGTAGGGTTCCCTTTTCTCCACATCCCCTCCAACAGTTATCTGTTGCTTTGTTTATGATGGCCATTCTGACTGGTGTGAGGT
>PVJI01017205.1:0-36252 GCA_004026765.1 Micronycteris hirsuta | reverse complement strand
GGAATATTCATTTTTGTCAAGTGCTTTCCCTATTTTTTAATCACTTCATTATACCACTCATGTTATGTTTATATTAATATATAAAAATTCAACTCTTAGTCTTTAAATCAATCATTCAAACAAAAGTTACATCTTACTTGCATTTAACAATTAGTATCTATTATCTCCTGGTCAATTATGACAAAACTTAGAGAGACTCCATGATCATAGGTGGAGGGAGGCAAAGGGGGTGGAAGGAGGGATGGGAAGAAGCCTTGCTTGGGGCGATGGGCATGTGATGCCGTGTGCAGATGATGGTATTGAGTTGTACACTTGATCTGTGTGGTTTTGTGAACCAATATCACCCAATAAATTAAATTAAAAAATCAAGTTTAACTTAGATTTATCAAATGAATTAACGAGAATATACAAAACACAGGGGAAACTATTTTCTCAGTCACCTTCCTTGCATTTTGATCTAACTTAAGAAATATGTTAATGCTATGATATTCTTTCATGTACAACTTCACAGAATAAAGTGGATTTTGTTGCTAAGGAGTGCAAAATGACAGTTGCCATCCTAATCCATTAGCAAAATGTAAAATGCTATGCCGGATGTCACTCTTACCCTCTTAAACTGCACTGGGTAAGGTTTTAATATTGATTTTGTACATGTCTCATACATGCCCCAACATTCAGTATTTTTGATGACAGATTATACTACAAATCACTCATATCTTTCATTTTGATTGGTAAATATACATTTTGAAAGTATTTTATTATATTTCCTGTCTTCCTTTAGTAACTAAGGATTGTAAATGCATTTTACATGTTGAGAAAAGATAGTTTTTTATGGTGTAATGCACCAGGAGAAATAGAAAGAATGAAGAGATAAAAGATTAGAAATGAAGGCTATTCTGTGGCCTAAACTGCAAGTATTAAAAAAAATGATAGTAATAGGAAGAGAAAAAAGCCTCACCTAAAACATAATTTATTAAGTGGCTTTAGAACGAATAGTAATACCTTAATTTTTATAACAATTTAGTTTCACACTGAGATATAGAAAGAGTAGTTATTACTTCCTCCATTATCCAAACCAGTCACTAACCAGTAATTATGAAAGACGTAGTTACTTGCCAAGGTTGTAGGACTAGAAAATGATGGGGTGAAGATATGGAAGAGTGCTCTGATTCCTGGTTCATGATTGCACTTTACACTCCCTTAGGATAGCTTCTGCTTATAATAAACATAAAAATAAACAAAAGAAAAATACACGAACCAATACATTTATCCTTGCTCTCTTCTAATTTTTTCTTCTCTGGTATTCTGCAATAAAATGTTCTAATATAAATTTGTGTCTTAAACAGCACTTAGGGTTCTTGAGAACTCACTCAATGTTTAAAAATACCTGGAAAAATGGATGAGTAAATGAATCTACACACTTGAATATAGGGCCTGAAGAATTTCTGATTCCTGCTAATTCCCATAAGCACTGTGACATTAGTTACTTTTTCTTGTCCTATCACTGTAATTACAATTCTTTGTTTACATGTAAATTATTATGTAATTTTAATATACATAATAAATGATTGGTTATTTAATACCAATTGTGATTGGTTAAATAATCATTTAACCTTGTATATTGCTATTATATTAAATAGTGCATAATGAGTATTTAACCAAAATAATGTCTGTATCATACTGGACATTTTCTTTTCCTTTTTCATTTTAAATCTTTCTGCTTTCTTTGAAGGAATAGCCATAAGATAGTATATTTACTTAAATTTATATTAAAGGAGGATTTGATCCATTGTTCTTATAGCTCTGATCTGTAAACCATTAATGTCCATTTGACTGGCCCATGATTCATATACTTTATATTAAATATGACTATTTCTAGCCTCATTAGGATGATTCTAGCCTCTTTAGGATGATTAGGATGATTCATCAAACAGCTAGAGTTCTATAGACTATGTAAGTGTTTCATCCTGATTTTTTGAAAATTTGATTTATTGGGCATATGCTAACATTTCTTTAATGAATATATTATCAATTATCATCAAAATATACATAGCTTAATAAGATTATTTGGATATGTGCATTGTTTCAAATATATATTGATCATTCTTTAAATATTATACTTGCCTCATATCATATAGTATTAAGATTTTATAGGTGTAGGGGTTTGTGTATGTATAGAAAAATTGGCAAGATACTTAACAAACTCATTTTATCCTTCTGCATGCATAGAAACACTGTAATTTCCATTTTGACTTGCAGTTATTTTGTTGAATAGGGCCATTTAATTGAGCCCTGTCTAATGCAATGTAGAGAAGTGTATTCTATACCTAGGTAAAAGGCTACTCTGTGAACCTCCACAATCCCTTCAATTTCAATGATGACCAGGGCAGTCATATTGGGAGCTTTAAATGGATAAGAAAAATCTTGCTGAGATAAGCTACTAAGCTGTCTGATTGTCAAGGCATCATAGTTTAGAATAGACTACCAAAACTAATAGGATGTTAGTAATTTGAATTGTTGCTATAAAAGTACAAGAAAATAATATTTGTAGGCTTAGAGGTCAGAGAGTGAACAAAGAAGAAACTGGAATCTGAAGTTAGAAAGCTGGAGAATGGTGTCATGCAGCAGCAAACTACTGATTACATAGCTTTCACTCCATCCCTACTCGCCACCACTGATAACTGGATCCACTATGTATCAACCCCAACTTTCTGGCACTAGAATCCTACATCTCCTCTTTGAATTCTAGTGGTGAATTTCATGTTTAAAAAACACAGCTATTATATTGTTATTTAAATGTTCAGAAGTATCAAGAGGTTTCTCATGGCTTATTATTTTTAAAAACATTTGGGGGTGATTAGTAGATGTCAGCCGCTGTGCTAGGTGTTGGGGTATAATGATAAATGAAAGCACAGTCCCTACTCTTGAGAATGTCACATATTTGCAGACATGGTAGAACACAGAGTTCAACTTAGAGATTTGCATAAAGTGGCAGGGAAAGGGAAATTTGTAATGATCGCATTAATTCTGAGCTCTTTTACCTGGCCTTCAGGGTTGACGTGACTTGGTATGCTCTACTGACCCAAACTGGTCTAGTTACTGCCCAATGCAAATCATCTGTTCCTATCAGAATGGGGATTTAATTCCACCTCCATATACAAAGCTCTTGCGTACCTCTTTATCTTTGTCGATTCTTTCTGCCTAATGGCTTTCAACAACTCCGGTCAGCTTATTCACATTCTTGGGTTAGCTTTTACAAGATAAGTACCAAAACCAAGGTTTTGTTTCAATCATACAGATTTACCAGAGAAATCAAAAGCCACACAGTTTTGCTCTCTTTTGCACAGAACTGATTGCATTTGTCTCTTAGAATTTATGTCAATTTGTTATTGGATTCAGCGTGAAAATAACATCTTTAAAATTAGCTCTTTTATTTATGAAGGGCTTATTCCAACCTGAGAAAAACAATTAAACAGATCCCTTATTCCTACTATTTGTGTACATTACAGACGGGGAGAAATTGATGGACGGTTTAGCCAACCATTGACCAACTACTTTCAGGATTCCTCTCATTTTCCTCAGCCGGTTTCTATGTGCTGCAGATACAGTGGTGAATTAGGCAAAAAACATTGTTGTCTTTATGAAGCTTATAGTAATATAAGTGCATTAAAAATAAAAAAACATATTTACAAACTTTGTAATAATGGAAATAATGTATTGAAGAAGGAAGAGATGATAGAGAGTGCCTAGGAGTGCGTAGTTAATTTAGAGCACTTTGAAAATGCCTATTGAGGAGATGACATTCGATATTTATTATGTCAACTCCCCCCTCATGGCAAAGAGGTAGTCTTATGACAAGTATAGGGAGGAGCAGTTCGGACAAAGGGAATGATTAACGCAAAGGCCTGAAAAGCCAACGTAAGGAGGACGCAGTGACACAACCGGGGGCGGTACAAGATGAGGAGGGAGAGATAGGCTGTTCTGTTAACAACGGATGCAGTTCTGTTTGAACTGATTTCTTATCGATTCTCTCATATCAAAAGCCTTTGTTCTCCCTGATGGAATATGAAACACTGCAGGCCCATGGTGTTTTGTTGATTGTTTTGTATACATATTCATAGAAAAGTGGGATCAGAATTATTTTTTGAGTAAAGTCTTATGAAGGTTATGTCTTCCCCAAATGTCTTTCCAGCCTACTATTCCTTAAAGTTGTAAATATCAAAACAAACAAATAAATAAATGAATAAAAAGCACTATTTTTATGCTGGCATTTTTTGAGAGCAAACCAAATTCTGAGTTAAGTTGGTAGTGTTTGTGGGACATATTGTAATCTTTGAAAAAATTGTGAAAAGTCAACCCACTGACTGCAGAAGAAATGTAATAAATCTGTTTATTATAGCTTGGGCCCTGATATGTTCAGGCAACTTGGAATTGAAAGAATCTACCCTCTGTGTAATCTAATATTTTCAGGTTTAATTAAATTAATCTATTCCTCAGAGTTCTCCCTTCTTTCACTAGAGATAGCCTATGAGGTAATGTGGAAATTTGCCAATTGTGAGGGTAGTTTAATTAATACAACATTTATAATAGCAAATATTTATTAAATATTTAGTATACGAATTCTGTCCAGACAGTATCCAGCCATGCAATATGAAAAATAGAGACATATATTGAAGAAGATATAGGTTACAAGAAAATTATACATAGGACAATGACACCTTAGTTCCCTTTAAAGTAGGCACTTTGGGACCTCACACAGTTCTCCTAATTACCATCCACAGTCCCATCATATTTTCCTGCATCTCATCGAAGGTCTGAAATCTCTTCCTTTTCAAAGGTGATTTTAGTCTTGGGAAAAGTCAGAAGAAGCAGGGTGCCAAATCTTGGCTGTAGGGGGGTTGAGTTACCTGGGTGATTTGATGTCTCACCAAAAAACTCTGAAGGAGACATGATGCATGAGTGGGTGTGCCGTTGTGATGAAGCTGCCAATCACCTGTTGCCCACAGCTGTGGCCTTCTGAATCATCAGATTAGTTTCTGCAGAGGAATGTTAAGGTTAACACAAAGTTGGATGCAGATTCATTGCTCTACTCACTAAGTCATTTTGAATGTGACTGCCACACAGTACACACACTAAGGCAATGGTGTAGACTGCCCCCACTGACTAGTACAATGAAGTCACTGTTGTTCATGCCTGAGCATTCTCTCTCCTTGGCTTCCAGGTTACATCAATGTCATGCCAACTATTCTCCTTACATTAACAATGGTTGGACTTTTTCTGGACAGACATCGTATATCATACTTTTATTTGTTCAGTATCCTACATGCATTTTTCTGATTTAGTTCTCTCAAAAGTCTAGGAGAGAGGTATTATGATTATATTTATTTATAACATTAATTAATATAGACGAAGAAAGTAAAAGTGCCTCGAGTCACACAATTAGTACATGACAGAAACAGGATTTGAATTCAGGCAACTTGGTTCCTGAATTTACACTTAACTACTCTGTCAAATCAAACCATATGAAAGCAAACCAACAAACATGTAAAAAACTGAATTATGAATTCAGTTTTCAGAAAACTGAAATCTGAATTATGTGTTTTTAATACCCAATAATCAAATTAGGCAGACGATTATGAAGATATCACATCATTTCATGCGATATTTTAACAGCAGACAACCTATTTAAAAGGTAGAAACAAGATACTCTAGCATATTAAATAATAGACTATGTAATTTTTGAATGATGTACAATAAATAGAAATTGGTATTATAAATACAGTTTTATAAATATACAGCATGGTAACAGAAATTTCCTAATTCACTTTCTTCAATAATTCCTTTCATGAAGTCAGGTTACCTTCATCAATCCTCTGAGTTTCTCCATGTATTATAAACAAATAAAATAATGCTTTCCCAGACATGTTAGTTAATTTTAGAAATCACCATCTATGTTTTGTGTGTGCATAATTAACAGAACGCTTAATGAAAAGGGTGCTTAGCTATGAACTTGTTATTGTGCACAAGACAATTTTCAGCCTCAGAGCAACATGTATGCACTTCCCCCAATCACACTGTGTGCTAATTATTCCAGAATTCTTTTCTGACATGCTTATCTAAAAAAAAGCATGCATTAACTCTGTTGGAGGACATTCTAATTAAAGAATAATGAAAAAATTAATTAAATTTAAACATACATTATTTTTAATGTTGTGTATCAGTCCAATAGATTTTGGACCTTTTAAAAGTCTTTTTGTTTGGGAATCTTTTATATTCTTTAGCCTTTCCTTGTTTCATTTTTAAGCCTTCTTTATGTTTTGTCTTATCGTGTTTGTGCTTGTGTGTAGTTTTAAGTGAATTATCTCACTTATTTTTTCCTGACATTGTTTCTAGCATCTTTTCTTTTAGCAGAGGTCTGTGACTTGGGGGACAGAGGGTAATGTAAAGATGTGAATTGGTTCAGAAAGGTACAGGTGCATATGTGTGCACCGGCAATAGGGAGCGGGCCAGCAGGAAGGGCAGTCTCCATGCAGGGACCACTGCCACCTAGATTCTGCAGGTCAGCTCAGTACTGACAAGTACCTGGTTTAAAAATACACATCTTTAAAGTCTTTATATTTAAAATGTTGGTCAGTAATTTAAAATTAAAAATATCTGTGCCAAACAAAAATCTGTTCACAGCCTGTCATTTGTAACTGCAAAGCATAATGGGATTGACTCCAACCTGTGCTCCAAAGCTTGCTAACAGGGTGACCATGGAGACTTCCTTTCGTTATTTGAGCCTATGATTTTTCTAACATTAAAATAGGAACAATAGTATGTCACATGGTCGTTTTGAGTAATAAAATATGTAATGCAAGTGAAAATTTCTGGCACATTATTGGATACACAAAAAGATTTAATTAAATTGTAATTAACTTCCCTTTATGTCTGTTCTTTCTCTTGTCACATTTTTATTATGTTAAATGTGTTACTTACTTATCTATTCCATGAAACCTCCCCAACTCCCACCTTCTCTTCAAATGTGTCCAACCTTTATTAATTTATTATTATTTTGTAATGGATTACTGCCATTAAATACATCACTGTAGAGGACACATGGACAGAACTAAGGGGGAGGAGGGAGGTTGGGGGGGAGGGACGGGAGGGGAAGGGAGGGGGGAGGGGAGAGGCCGCAAATAACTGTAATTAAACCAAAAAATTAATTTAAAAAAATAAATAAATAAATAAAAATAAATAAATAAATACATCTCTACCCTAAAAAATAATGTGGTTTCTTCCTTTGTTTTGTTGATATTTTCATTCCAACATTGGAAACAAATGTAGGGTTAGGCGGGGTTTCTGATCTGATCTGTAACTACAGGAGACCATAGAAGTTTGCTGAAAAAAATAGATCTTCTTAACTTACATTTAAAGACAAGAGCTATATAAATTAAATGTGTTGTTAATAAAAAACATTAATTGAACTTGTTTTTGTGATCTCTTTGACAGCCTGCCCTGCCAAGTATTGTGGGAAATGCATGGGAGGGCAGATACTCAACAGTCATAGAAATAGCTCCTGGTTTTCCTGTTCGAGCTATTTGTATTTGTTTTGTATTTTTTATTACTCCCAACATTAACCTTCACTTGCTGCTTCTGTCCAATCCCTCCAGACTCATTACAGCATTTGCAGTAATAACTTTTTCTTTGTTTCCTCGATTATACTCATTGTCTTTTCCATCTGACTCAATATTTCCATGGACTGTGAACCCAAGTGTTTGTGTTTGGCAGGGCCAGCGGTTCGTCAATATGTTGTACTGTCCTATGTTCCCATATCAGGTACACAGTCTTGTGGCAATGGAAAAGAAAAGATAATGAATATCCCACAGAAAACAAAATATTGACAAATTTAATCTCTTTGTATACTTATTTTTATGATTGAGTACAAAAACATGCTTAACATAACTATTTTTATGAAAAATAGATTTTTTAATTTTAATGAAGAAATGAACAAGTACATGGTTCTGAAAAACTTTAATTGAAATATGTTTTGGATAGCTCATCATCATAAGTCCAAATAATACACAGTTCTTATGATTTGTATGTACAAAATTGAATGGGTTTTTACAACCCCATGTACCTGAAAATACATATTCCTCTAGATGTACAGTTATGATTTCCCTGTAGTTCTATCCTAAGAATGGCACAGAGGAAGATAGATGCTGCATTTTTTAAATTTTACTTGTAACATTTCATTTTCTCATGTAGACTTAGCCCTTCCTTTTTCTTAAATAGTAGTTGAAAGAATTATTTTATTTCTCATTTTTATAAACTTAACTAAACATAGAAAACATTTTTGAATGAATTTTGGTGTCTCACATTTCAGGTGAGACTATTTCATAAACACATTATGTTATAAAATATGTTTCCCATAGAGCAATGGTTTCTTTTCTGCTAGTGAATTTCCACATATTAAAATAATCAATTTTGGACATTGTTCTTATTTTACAGTTTCATTTCACTGATATAAACAATAGAAATTATTATTGGAGTCCGAACTATGTAGTATAAGAAAAGAAAATTACAAATTATTTTCAAGTATAAACACATATTTAAATCTTAAAGCATATAAAATCCATTAATAAATAGAAATAAGAATAGTATAAGAAAGTTTATTAAGAAAATATATCATATCAGTAGGTCAAGGGGAAAAATGTTATGGTCAAAATGATAGATGTCCAAAAAACAATATTCAGCATGTGTTTCTAATTTTAAAAATGTAAGTTGACTGGGAATAAAAACATAAAAAAAATGGAAGGCAAAATCTGCTAAAATACTTCATTATTAAACACTAGAAGCAAACTAAATCAGAAACAAAGCTAAAATAACAGAAACAACAAAAATAGCAGTGGCATGGTGAAATAATCTGTGTACTGTCTTAACATAATATATTATCTACTCTGAAGAAAATCTTGTGTGAAATTGCTGGGCACTAGAGACATTTTTATTAAATTTAGAAAAAACAAGTTGCCATTATGACCATTAGTATATATATTTTTTTTAATATTATTTTTTAAAGATTTTATTTATTTTATTTTTAGAGAGAGAGGGGAAGGGAGGGAGAAAGAGAGGGAGAGAAACAGCAATGTATGGTTGCCTCTCACATGACCCTCACTGGGGATATGCCTGCAACCCAGGCATGTGCCCTGACTGGGAACCGAACCAGGACTCTGGTTCGCAGCCCGCGCTCAATCCACTGAGCTACACCAGTCAGGGCCCATTAGTATATTTTTTAATAACTTATTTTTTTAAGATTTTATTTATTCTTAGACAGAGGGGAAAGGAGGGAGAAATAGAGAGAGAGAAACATCAATGTGTGGTTGCCTCTTGCATGTCCCTTACTGTGGAAACTGGCGTGCAATCCAGGCATGTGGCCTGACTGGGAATCAAACCAGCGACCCTTTGGTTCGCAGGCCAGTGCTCAATCCACTGAGCCTCACCAGCCAGGGCCCATTATTTTTTTTTAACACCCTTCTAGAAGTTCTAATATAATTACTTGGAAAAATAAAATGCAAAAGGGGAAAGTAAATATTAATTGCTAATTGCATATGTTTCTACTTTGGAAACATAAAAGGATTAACTAAAATCCTATTAGACTTAATCTATACATTAGCATAGCTATATTGAAAATGATAGAGAAATCAAATTTCTCCACTTACTAATGATAAACAGTTAAATTAAAATAGAAAATAAGGAGCTCTATATAATAGCAAGAAAAATATAAAATTCTAAGCAACGAACTAAATAAATATCTCAGATCCTTATGATACAAAGTACATCCATTTTCCATGGAATTTAGAGGAAAGATGAAAATGAAGAAACATACTTTGTTCTTCAATAGAAAGACTTGAAAGAGAGAGGCAGCAACATTTCTTAGATTACTACTCACATATAAGATCATTCTAACCTAAGTTTAACTTTAGGAAGTCATCATAAACCACTAATTCTAAACATAAATTGGATAAACATATTTAAAATAAAAATAGTATGTCATGGGAAGAGCTTTCACAATCATTACAAAGTGTATAAACATACCATTAATAAAACAATGCCGTAACAACAGCAGAGCACATGGATAGGTCAATGTAAGAATGATGGAAGGTCAAAAGCAAAGATGATTAAACAAAATTATTTAGTTAATGAATCTTAAATTGGTATTTTAAATCCCTAGGGTGGCCAAATGGATTAATGAATACATGGCAGTAGAATTATTGGCTAGCATCACACAGACACACACACACATCCCTATACCATGCTATATACCAAAGTAAGCCCCTATTGGATGACATATTTATGTATTTTTTATTATAGTAATCCTTAATCCTCAGGAATTTCTTTTTCTAATACCCAGTGTTTGTGGGGGCACTTCAATGCATTGTTAATTTGGTGTGAATTCTTACCAAATTTTTGGAAATAAATTTGGCAATATGTGTCAAGTTTCTCATAACCATTTATAATATATGGCTTGGACATGTCTTGTTTAAAAATATATTTTTTATATTTAATCATGTTTAGAAAAGTCATTATTATATGAAAATAACAGCAAAAGCTTGCAAATACTGAAAGTAATGATCAATATTGGATTGGATAAATAAATCAGGGAATACATATTAAAAGAGTTAAGCAGCCTGACATCATTAAAAAATATATATATATAATATATTTAACTTATGTTGAAAGAGATGTTCAAAATTCCTTGTCTCTTTCTCTTTCTTTAAAATGTACACCCATATGCATATACACATACATGTATGGTCAAGTACACACCTATATGTACACATAGACAAATGGAAAGTATCTATACCATAAGGGTAATCATTGTTAGAAGTAGTATCTATTAAAATTTTATTTTTACATGTATTTTCTGATGCTTTTTCCTCTTCACCAGGGATTAATAAATGTGTTATTTTATATTCACATAAAAGATGTATAAAATAATAATAATTTTACCCTTTGTGAATAATATTTTGTTAGCTATATTTACTTTATTAATTAATTTTATGTAAAGATATCCGTGGACCTAGTCAGGCTATAAACAGAGTTGTAATGACTTATACATCTTTGCATTTCCCAATGTATCTACAATTCTGCTGTATGAGTAATAAATATTAGCTATATTACCATCATTTGAAAAATATTCTCTAAGTGCTGAAAATACAGGGATGAACGGATATAAACGTGTTTCTGGCTGATGCACTAACAGGTTTAGAAAATGTTTTTGCCCTCACTCATACCTCTAGCTAGGAACTTTTGAGCAGAGCACAAATTTGATTTTCAGTCATGCTACCTTGGGGATTTTACGACATGAGAAAGAATAACGTAATGCTGTATTTATTTTTTGCTGGTTCTATGCTTTATGTCTTATGACATGCATTGTATGATCTAATGATATGTAAGTTTAGAATTTATATTAATGGTTTAAATCCAAGGTTTAATCATTCATTGTTGAATCTGTCAAGCTCTAGCCACTGAATAGTTAAAGCTTATACCATAAAAATGGTAAGAATTAACCTAAAAGTTGTTGTTTCTATGAATTTTGGTACATTATAGTTAACTAATCAGCAGTTTTATGGCCCTAACCTTTTAGACATATGTCAAACAACCAAAAAATAATAATGCACCTATAGAATATTGGTAATATGGACAAGATAAGCAACTTCACTAGGAGTCGAGGGAAGGTAATGTGTTTGAACCTATTAATGAATGGCTGTGACATCTTTACTCACTTACATTGTTGTCCAAAGTTGCAACCTTCTAAGCCAACAATAGACATGCTGTAGCAATTCCATTGTGTGTGACGACCACAATTATACACCGTACAAGAACGCATCCTCTGCATATGAGCACAGTCAACTAATTCCTGCAATTAATAGACTTTCAGTTTTTTTTTTAAATTCTGCTTTCATGTAAACATCATATAATTGACTATACATTTCCAAATAGAAGTAGCCCCTAATATTATTGTGTATAATATATTCATAACCTCATACATACACACATACCCTTTTACCAGGTTATAGTAAATATTTGATAGTTTAATCCAGCAAATGGGCTGTAAATAACACAAATATTCTGTGATGTTTTGGGGCCAAAAGGTAAAGAAGTTCAACTAAGTTCTTGAAACTCAGGAGGACAAATGTCAGGAAAGGGTGATGTATAGCTAGGTTTTAAGACATAAACTTTTGTTTCTAGACAACCTGAATTGGCTACAGTAGAATAAAATGGGAGCACTCAGTTGACTGCAGATGGAGAAAAAAATTCAGACTAGCAGCAAGCAAAATTTGGAATGTACCTGCCCTGAGGATTAACTTCTGTATTCATATTCTGTAATCTCGTCTATGCCATATTAGCTCCTCTTGTTGGTTTAAATCTTTTTAACTATAGCATTACTAAAAGCTGGTTATTGTAAAAGTTCTGAATCTACCAGTGAGCTACACTATCAGAAGTTCACGGTATGGCCTTTATGTTCCACATAAAAAATCTATCTCCTTTAATCCATCCTAAGGCCTTAGTGATTCCCAATCTTTTGGGTTAGTGGAACAACTTTGGCATCACTGAATAATAATCTTCCCCTTAACTATCCTAGTAATTTCCTCACATAAGTTTACCATAATGAGCCTGAGTCTTTGTCAACCCTACTCAATGGTAGAGTACTGTTTTGATAAATGTTAAGAACAAATTCAATTTAATGGAGAGACTAATATTAGTATCACTCAGGTGAAGTACACATATATTTGTGTAATAAAATGACAAAGAAAAAGTGTTCAGACCAGTCAGAATACTCAGAAGAGAGATTAGCAGCATTTTTCAAAGTAGACATAAAGATGCCTACTTTTAGATCACTAAAATCCTCATCCTAGAATTCACAGTTGGGCATGTCAATATTTGAATGAATGAAGGTCACCTCAGGTGTTCAGAAAGCTCAATTGTTCCCTCTAAGTTTAACTCTACAAGACCAGTTCATGTAGGCTTGTGTGGGTATTTGCTGGGAACCATCACATTAAGACCCAAGCACTTTATCAAACTTAGAGTTATATACCATGAAATATAATGAAAATAAGATTCAGTACAGTCATTCCAGATCATAGGCTTCAAATAACATATCCATCCTCTACAAAATAAAGCAGCCTGGTCATAATTAGCTGGACCAGAGCTATGGCTTTAACACCAGAGCCAGTTTCCCAGACATTCCTGTGGGTCACGCTACATATCCCGGCTCCTGTAACTTCAATCTGACCCAGAATCAAATTCAAGTTCAGAAAGACTGGAACTTGAAGCATATGGTTTTCTTGGGTTCCAGCACCAGTGCAAAGCAAATTATACTGGTTCTTTTATTACGGAGCATCATGTAAGGATAATCAAAAAACATAGAAGGGTAACAGCATAGGAAGTTGGAGGAGCATGGCGGGAATGGTGGAGATGGTACCTAAAGACATTAATCCAAAGATGTTCTCAAGAATGTAAGTTGAGGTGCAGGATTCAGGCAGGTAATAAGTGAATAAATGGACTGGAAAGCCATGGGTGGAAACCTGTGGTGGATTCTTATTTGACTGCATAGAAGAACCTTGGTTAAGCAGGGCTCTATCTGCAAACCTTCAGTAAAAATCTGATTGCAGAGCTCATGCATATTATTCCTCTAGCAAGGATAGATAGATGATAGGTAGATAGATTATACAAATATTCATGGGAATTATACCCCCAATTCTTTACTTTTATGTATAAATTATGAATTGCTATTATCTATTGAACTATATTAAAAAGCATTAACATGAGACACTTCTTGTTAGGGAGTTCTGCCAAATGTTTATATTGTTAATGACATGGCCAGCTAGGTGGTTAAAGATTTAAGTTCTGTGGAGTCAGAGAGAAATCCCAGAAGATTTAAATTTAACCATGAAGTATATTGTAATATATGGATGCTTCTAAATAAGTTTTCAAAATTCATATGGATTGATAACTTCTAATAACTTCTTAGTGTTTCAGTAGAAAACACTGGCTTTTGATTTAGAAAGATCTGGTTTTAAATTCTTTTCTTGATATTTTCTGGGTGTTAGACTTTGAACTTTGAACTATTATCCTAACTCCTTCCATCTTAAGTGTTCCTCACCAAATGGAAACACTAATGTCTAAGTCACATAATTTTTATGAGTATTTGTGGGATGATTGATGTAATGCATCTAAAGTGCACTTGCCACATAAGAGACACTCTATAACTGAATTTTTATGATTTAATTTATGAACTTCTAGAAAAGGTAGATGGCATTTAGAAACGAACAATGGGATGGAAATTTTCCTTTAAGAGCATTGAAATTATGAGCCAGATTAATAGAAAGTATGTAGTCACCCTTAGAACACCACGTGTGTTAGGGCTACCAGCCACATCTGAGTCAAAAATTCATGTATAACTTTTTTCTCCTGAAAAACTTAACTACTACTAGCCTACTGGTGACTGGAAGCTTTACCAATAACACAAAAAGTCAATACACATTTTGTGTGTTATATGTATTATACTGTATTCTTACAATAAAGTAAGGTAGAAAAAAGAAAATTGTAAGAAAGAAAAAATACACTATACTATTTGTTGGAAAATATCCACAGATAAGTGGACCTGTGCAGTTTAAACGTGTTGTTCACGGTTTAGCTGTAATTGATGTATAATGATATTGAGGAAACATTCGAAATATTAAAAAGCTTTAACCAGTATATTCTGTAACGCTGCTATGGTTTTGACACAAGTGACATAGATCTAAGGGGCTTATGGCTCTCTAAAAACTAGTTGTAGATTACTAAGTAAAATAATGCTTTAAATTTTTCTTGAAAATATACTAAAAAATGAAGAGGAGACAGACTCATGGATATAGAGAACAGAGGAACAGCTGTCAGAGGGGAAGGGCTGTGGGCTGGGTGAGAAGGGTGAAGGGATTAAGCAAAGAAAAAAAAGCAAGACTGGAGGACACAGAGGATGGGCTGGTGATTGCCAGAGGGAAGGGGGTGAGAGGTGGAAGAGGTTCGAGGGAGGATCGATGCTGAAGGAAGAGACTTGACCTGGGAGCTGAACACACAATACAGTATATAGGTGGTGTGTTGTGGAACTGTGCACCTGAGACGTCTATACTTTATTAACCAATGTCACCACAATAAATTCAATACAAATAAATAGATACAATAAACAAATAAAATTATATTAAAATGCACCCTTGTCTAAAATAATCCTTGCTTTTTGTTATTTCTCAATTATATTAGTAACATATGGAATTACAAATATGTGTTAAGTAAAATTGTATTTTCATAATTCACCTTTTATTTGACTACTCAGAGATAACCACTGCGAACATATCACAAATAAATTTCTGTACCATATGCACATGCATTTGTATCTATAAGTATATACAGATATAATTTCTTTTAAAAACAAGGTAATATATTCATGCTTTAAATATTCTTTTCTATCCTTTTATTCAACTGCACATCCATTTTCTGACTATCCTTAATAACTTTCCAAATAATATATGTGACAATATTCTGTGCAATATGGTGACTGCACAAAAATGTCACTACTCCAAATGCAGTTATAAAGAAGCTGCTCTGGAGACGAGAGGCTTCTGGAAGCTGGGGTATAACTTTATAAAATAGAGCATCTTGTTCTATTTAAGTTTTTCACCTTATCCTGAACCCACATATTTATCCCATTTTGAGACTATGACATACTTGTTTGTAAAATACCTTGTGATCTTTGTTTGAAAGTGCTGCATATTATTATAACCATTTATCTTCACATAGTAGAGACCCTTGACTGGAAGAGGCACCGTGTTATTTTCCTGATGCACTAGGGAAAGTCGTTACATTTTTGGCTCTAGCTATTGCTATTAATTCACCAAGTTATATGACCAAGAACCCTCAAATTCTTTTCTTCCCATTTTCATCAATATTGCTATATATAATCTTGCATTTGCACTGAGAAAATACAAGACCAACAGTGCATCAAAATTGGCAGGCTTATGCAAAATTAAATATTACCTATTAACCTGAGTGAACTTTTACACCAGCTCTGACTTTATAACCATTTTCATATAAACCTTGTCCATTGATTTAGGTGCTTGAAGTCAACCAGTAAGCAACAATATGAACATCATATATTTTCTTTACTAATAAGTGATAAAAAAAAACAATGGATTTTTCATGCTTTTGCATTCAAAGTCACTGGAGTTTAATTCACGATACCTTTATATACCTAGGATGGATGGCAAATAGTGTCTTGTAACACAAAGTCCATACAAAAGAGGCTTCTGAAACTGCAGTGAGGATTTAGACAGGCATGAGCAAAACAAGAACAATAGGCCAGGTAAAGAAGGTCCCCCAAGGGGGTAAGCGCAACGGACAATTGCAGGGTGGTACCTCACAGGCAGGGTGGCCTTTCCTCCCCTAGCACATCTGTGGTCATGCGAGTTAGACCCCCGGGCATATCATTTGTCATGTGGTTTAGAACCCTCTGACTTTTCATATCGCTGGTTATAAAGTTAGGATGCTTCTATGGCCTTTCCTTTCCTGGCATGTGACTAGTCATGTGGTAGACCCCCTCAGGAGGAGAAATAGGGAGTTGGAGAATAGCCGCATAGGACTCCCATACAAACTCCCACATGTCCACTCCTTTAAGCATTAAGCCCTCAAGGCAATGAGGTTCTCACTCACATCAAATAATCTTAGGATCAAAGCCTCAGGTCTATTGACCAAAGAGACAGAGTTTTGCTCAAACTAGAGATAACATCTAGGCCTCAGGTTTGTTTCAGCTCCAGACCCCAAAAGGCAGCAAAACCAGATGGAGGGACATCCTAGTTGACTTCAGGATCAGATACAATGACTAATGACTCCCTTTCTCAGCGCCATCCAATCAGTAGAGACTACAGTCCTGAACAGGTACAACTAAAAAGCTGATAAATATTCCATTGAGTTTCTTCCCTGGAACTTTCCCTATGACTCCCACCTTTAGAGAGAAGATAAAAATCCCTCAGGACAAAAGGCTCAGGGTGTGCTCTTTTTCTCTCTGGAGAATGCCATCACCTTTCCCCACCCACTTCTTTCCCCAGGGGCTTTTCCCTCCCCCTTTTCCCCAAGAGGGTTCTGTCTCTCTTTCTTCTTCTTAAGCCCTAAGGACCCTCCTTTGCCTCTATAACTCATTTCTTGAGCTCACACAGTCCAGCTGGCTCACCTTCTTCTACCTCTGTGACTTAATAAATAAAATTTTGCTTGTCCAGGTATTTGAGTCTTGGCTATGGACTCTTCCCTAGCCAGAACTCAAGTACTGAGGTTGCTAAATGGAGATTCAATATCCAGTAACATTCTGGTACCATTTTGCTGCTAACAGAATACATTTAAAAAAAAATATTTCAATTATAAGCACAGTCTGAAAATTTAACTCTAGCAAATAATTGGCATTTTAAAAATGTAAACATAAACTACACTCCTCTCTGAACTAAAAAATTTGTATCAATATCTACTTTACCCAATTCCTCCTCCAACAAAGTAGGTTTTCTAGACCATTGTTATTATTCTGATTTTTTCTTTGTTCTAAAATAGGTTTCATTGCTTCCGATGACCCTTTATTTATCAGGTACTTATTAGTTGTTAAAATAACAGACTTACTGCCTAGATCTTAGAGCTAAAATAAATAAATAAATAAAGGCAAAAGACTAAGTGCTGCTTGTGCTGGGAAGGTAGCACATAATACCACCTACAAGGAGATGGCATTTTATAGTGGGTCTGAAGAAAGCATAATTTTATTTGCATCACAACCACTAATCTCATCCTTATGTTGTCTAAAAGGCAGCCCCATTGATCAGGGAGTTGTAATGGAAAAAAACACTCCATGGTAATGTAATGCAAGGCATTCAAATTCTCCTCCTGCCACTGCTGTGGATTCAATCGACTGGCAGAGGCAGTAAGACCTTAATTCAAAACCTGACTTTCATTTATTTGTTATGTCTCCTAGAAAAGCTACTTTTCTTTTTTTTAGCATTAGTCTCCTCATTTCCAAAACGGGAAATAATAATACTTTTCTTGTAAAGCTGTTGGGAATATTATGACTGCTACATGTACTAGCTCCTAGTACCTAATGACTACTCAAGGAAGGGTGGATATAATTACGTTAGTTGTTATCAGTCATGTCTCTCAGACTTTCTGGGAAATTGGCTAGAAAATCTTTAGTTTTCCTTCACACCCACCCATCTACATTTTAAGATGGAGAAATCTATTTATAGCAGTAGAAGGCAATTGAGTGCAATAAAAGAAAACTACAGTAAACTATTTCCTATAGTAAATAAGTTGATTGGACATCCTTAATAAGAAATTTTTTATTCCTACCTGTCCCCTCATCGCATTTTTACTTCTTTCTCTCTGCTTATACTTTCCTCTATTTACACTATACACAGGTGTGTGTGTTTGTGTGTATTCTCACCATTTATTCCAAACCTATTTTTCTCATCCCTTTTGCATTTATAGATATTCAAAAAGTTTTTAGCTCTTTTATGCTTAGTAAAAATAATATGTTTAATATCTCAGGCTTAAATTTTTGAGAAATGACTCCTTTTTGCACCTTGAAAATTTATGTATATGAAATCCCATACAATAGTTCCTGATAAGAAGTAGTATGAGATTTTAATATAAAATACATACAAGAATATCTTCAGTTAACTCCTAATAAATTTGGAGAACAATTTATTATATATATTTCTTTCTTCTTTTTTTAATCTTTTTTTTAAGATTTTTATTTTTATTCATTTTTAGAGAGAGGGGAAGGGAGGGAGAGAGGCAGAAAAACAGCAATGTATGGTTGCTTCTCACATGGCCCTCACCGGGGACCTGGCCCACAACCCAGGCATGTGCCATGACTGGGAATCGAACCGGGACCCTCTGGTTTCCAGCCCGCGCTCAATCCACTGAGCTACACCAGCCAGAGCCATTACATATATTTCTTAGGAACCATTTTAAAGCATATACATTTAAATTCCTAGAGTATAGATATTTTTTTTAAATTTATAGATACATTCCTCTTGCCCATATGAAAGGATCAACTTTTACTTATTTATTTTTCTTTCTCTATTCTGTCCATTCTAATACAAAGAACAATGTATTTGAGCTACACATATCCTATTTTTGTAGCAAGAAAGAGTTGTCATTCTATTTATGGAATTCAAGATTTTTGCTGTGTTCTCTTTTTTAGTGATACAAAACTCCCAAAATAGTTAGTTTAAAAATCTAGTGCTTAGATTTCAAAATCTATGATGATTAAATTATCACTTGTGATGATTAAGTAATGGCAGCCCTTTCCTGCCTTCTGCTCTCCTATATGATATTAGCTTTGAAATCTGTTCCAAAGCCTCTGAATCTGGGGGTGTGGGAAGTTTCCCTCATGGGTATTAAGTATTTAGATGTACCATAAACTGAAGGGAAATGTGAAGAATAAAATCTTCCAACTAATATGCCTCCCAAAGTTGCAATATCAGGATTCACACAGACACTGGAAGAATGTGGCAGTATCACATTGTTCAGCAACATCTCAAACCCTCTGAATTGTAAGTGATATTCAGTGACCTCAGCTTGTCCTTGAGGCTCTCTAGCGAAAGGATGGTGCTGCAGTTAGAGCACGGGCGGTGACTGGAGCCAAGTTTAAGATGAAGAATGCTGCTAGTTTCTATTCCCACAAAACCAAGCTCGTAGACCTAATGTATCAAAAATATTTTTGGTAGTATTATGCTATTTTATGATATTTAATGACATCAAATACACTTAGAAATCTTTGTAACCTTTTTAAATACAGGTTTCTAATGAGGGGATTGGATTGAGCTAGAGGTCATTAAAAAACTGACAACCTAAATGTGCTCTTTAAAAATATTAAAGAAGAGATTTGAACCTACTTTTAATTATTCATTTATGAGAAGTTTTAGCTTTTTCAGAGTAACAATAGCGGGCATTCTATTTTCATCTTTTAGAGATTAATGTGAATTTGAGTTTTTTTCTGTCTTTCAAGCTCAAGAAAATGAGTTGTAAAGAATAATTGATGTTGAAACAAAAAAACTTGTTATAGTTTTATGAGATAAGGATTCACAATTCTGCTAACATAAATTGATCATAATACCTACTAAATATGTTCCTAAAGTTTAAAATAAAATTCATACATTTATATTATTAAATTGTGATATTTATGCATAAGAATTAGCACTTGAACATGGAGGATATGATTATTATTTTATTATTATTCTTTAATAACAGAATTAAAGAAGATATTTCAACTGGTCATTTAAAAAACCTCTCATGGTAAACTTTGTATGCAAATTAGATACAAAGCCTTTGTAAAGCAGAACTCTGCAATTAAATACATTGGAAATATTCATTAATGGGGTGAAGCCAGCTCTTTTACGTCTACTGTCAGGTTACACCCAGGTTAGTCAGAGACTTGAAAAGACTAAGTGAACTCTGGAAATAGATCTGGCAATGTATATGTATTTTTAGTTGCAAGGTAATAACTCAGCGAGATACATGTTATTGACTGAGTTCCTCCAAACTATTGTTTCTTCATTTTCTTTATGGATTCCAATGTTATTGTTCAATATGTGCAAAAGCCACATAAATTATTGTAGTGCACAGGCAGTACGAAACCACCAATTTGCTGCACCTCACCGCAACGCTAAATGTCAAGGTGTCAAGTTGTCCCTTCAGGTTTCATTGGCAGACATAAATTATGGCTAATAGAATGCGCCAGTGAAATTTCTGAATAACAAATGACTTTGAAAAGCATCACTTCAAGAAGGAACTATAGGACATTGATATAATTTATGATACAAATATTTTCTAAAGCTGGTATGCTTGGAAGGCTGATTTCTAACCTAAAATAAATAACTGAGTTTCATGTATTCTACTAATCCTCCTGCAATTTCTGTCAAATTGCATTCTTAAAGAAGTCCTAGCTCTGGGCAAACCTATAGTGCCCTTGAGTGCCATAGTATATGGAAGAAGATTAAGCCTTAAATTAATATTTTGAGTTCTTCCAAACTAACTTTTCTTATTTTATAGATCCAAATGTTATTGTTCATAAAACATACAGTATCCGTTTCACACTCTGAAATACTCTGAGCTCAAAAAGGTAGAATTTCTGAGGCTCTGACATTCTGAGTTTATTCTGCTATTCTGCTTCCTTCCCATTTTCAAGAGGAACATAGAGAGGGGACAAAAATGTACCTCTATATATTTCCAAAATTTTTACTAGAACTCTCAAGGTAGTTTCTACAAAACTGTTTAGAGAGAAAATAATCAACAAAAATAAGTGTATGGTGGAAAAAAAAACTGATCCGCAATGTTTGTGATAAGAATTGGTTTATTCTTTTATGCGGGTCAGAAAAGGCAAGACTCGGGCAGGTCAAGTATAGACACAGCTAATAGAGTCACATGTGTCCTGCACATTTTCTCTCTAAATTTACTTGCTTTTCGGAACCTCACATTATGGAAAAGTAAACCCAATAGCTATCATGACAAAACTGATATAAATGTTGATACGATAAAACATTAAGTATAGAAACATATAATGGTCACATCTACATACATACATGGGAAATTGGAAGTAAATTGTCCAGGAAATTATTCAGAAAGTATTTTAAGTTTGCAGATATGTATTTATCCTTGACTATGTCATTTTCCTATTTTGCAATGTTTCTCATCCATTTAGGCCATGGATAGTAATGCACGAACACACAGCATTTCTTAGTGGTTTTCAGAATAGTTGTTCTTATGAAAAAAATAGGAACTAAATCAAACATTATCAAACATTAAATATGAGGCTACATTATTCCTAGACTTCAGTGGAGAAAGTGTGTCAGTTCTTTTCAATGGAGGAACACATTCCATAAATAATAACACAAAATAACCTTGGAAGAAGGCCTTTAGAAAAATCTTTTGCTCTTCAAAGTTTAATTTGTTGTTATTCAATATATATTAATGTCTAATGTTTTTCTATCATCCACTTTTCAACAGAAAAGTAAAATTCTTCATACTTCTAATATGTTACAGGTTTGTTCACATAATTTTATTTAATAGCATATTAAAATTGTTTTTATGACTATTCTCTTCCGTACAAAAGGCTAAATTTGTTAAATACATATTTCTAGAGCTAATAAGAGGGTTTCTCAACATTTTTTTGAGCAGAAAACTAAGTTGGAGGCTTTGTTAGAATGGATAGTGCCACCCTTGCCTCCAGCAGTCGAATCATGCCCCGAACGCACCATGGGGCCCAGAATCCTCATTGTACTAAAGAACCCACAGGACCCCGATGGTGGTGTCGCGTGGACCACATCTGGACAATTAATAGCCTGAGGCATAACTTGGCAAGATTTAGTAGAAGATTTGTGTATCAGACAAACTCCAGTCTTTTCTCAACCTGAAATTTCACCATTAATCTACCACTAATTGATTTACTATTAGATTGGACAATAAAAATAAAACAGATCAATTTTAGGGCAATTAAAATTATTTATCTAATATTCTTAATGTTATGTAATTATTGAATTTGAAATTAAGAATGAAGGAATGTGCCCTGGCTGGTGTAGCTCAGTGGATTGAGTGCAGGCTGGGAACCAGAGGGTCCCGGTTTGATTCCTAGTCAGGGCACATGCCTGGGTTGCGGGCTGGGTCCCGAGTGAGAGCCATGTGAGAAGCAACCATACATTGCTGTTTCTCTCCCTCTTTATCTCCCTCCCTTCTCCTCTCTCTAAAATAAATAAATAACATCTTAAAAAAAAAAGAATGAAGGAATATAACAAGATGTAGGAAAGGGTACGGACTTTGGAACCAGACACTCTTGTATTAGAGTCCCGGCTCTGTCACTTGTCTTGTCAACTCAGGCAGCTTTTTTTTTTTTTTTTTCTCAAATACTATAACTAGTAACTACTTTGAAGGGTAATTGACAGGAATAAATAAATTTTGTATATGTACTTGACCAGTAATAAGACATCTACAATTTCGTCATAAAAATCTGTAGTTACCTTATTTTCTCCTTTTGTAGGGAAGTATGCAGTGGCTATTAGGTTTTTCTACTGAATAAATGGACTCTTCTCCTGGCTAATGTATCAAATTAGATGTCAAATCGTCTTCCTTTTAATGTCAGGGCACCATTATTTCTTACCAGGATTATTATAAAATCTTCCTAATTATTATCTTTGATGCTAATCTTACCCCATTTTAATCTATTTTGTGCAGTGCATAGAGGCTGACTTTAAGATCAAGTCTTGTGAGTCTTATTTCTTTTGTGTTTTAAATTAGCAACAGTTTTTTTAAATCACCCTATAGAGTTTTTCATAATAGGGACATTGTTTATTTCTCCTGCATTATTTTTAGTCAGTCCTAATATACTCTCTATATTCTAGTCATATAGAAATTAAAAATGCCTTTAAGAAACTACCATATTTTTGCACTATAAGACACACTTTTCCCCTTGCAAATTTGGGAGGAAAATGAGGGTGCATCTTATAGTTCGAATGCAGCTTACCTTGCTGTTCACATTTACATTGCTGAAATATTATGTTATTTATATTATTAAACATTTTACACATTTTTTGCTTCAATTTTTTTTTCTATTTTCCTCCCCTAAAACCTAGCTGTGTCTTATAGTCTGAAAAATACAGTAAGTTCTCTCTTACCTATTTCTAGCTACCTTCCTTTGCTTTTCACCTAGTTAAATGGTATGTGCATTCCAGGCTTCTCATTAGAGATGTTTTTTCTTCTGAGATGTTTTTTGTTTTCTCAGACTCTCCAGTTTTACTTTTCCAGAAGATTTTCTATGACATTTTTAACAAGTATCACATTGTATGGTAGTTGCTATGCTTTCCAGTCTCTCCCAATAGATCACAAGCACCTTGAGAAGAGGTAATAGATCTCTTAGTTATCACATTCCAGTGCTTAACGAAGTGCTTGGCTCATAATACTTCCCCACAAAAATATTTGTTGGGAGAATAAATACATATGTATGACCATCTTACTAAATATTATAGTTCCTAGCTCTAAGTTTATCTTCTAAACTTGAAAAATGTGGTAAAGAGGGGAATGTGGTAGAGTTACAGGCCAGTCAGAAACTATCTGACAAGCTTCTAGATAAGGAAAAGGGGTTTTCACCAGGGACGTAAGCACTGAGGCTTTGGGGCAATCACCTGATGGCTGCAGCCGGATGCATTCTGCTGCAGGCATATTCTCTGTCTCACAGTGCATTTCCCAGTGTCTTTCTGGCTGCGCAGTAGCAGAGGCTCTGACTTCAGTATTCCTCACTTCACTCCATCTTGCAGATGTAAACATTAAAAGAGAAAAATCCTCAAAGTTCAGATAATAGAAGACTACTAGCCCTTTATTAATTGAGAACGTATTTACATTTCTATTTTAAAATAAAAATCACTCTTGTTTAAACCAAGGTTTCCCCTAAGTACTAATTTTAATTTTCACACATTTGTGCATTGTGCACCTAAAGATTTGGCTTTATCTATGAATATAGCCCTATTTTTATTTTGACATTAGATATATTAATTTCACAAAGATGTATTAACATCTAAAAGTTGGTAGAAAATATGCTATGTAAGCATTGAAGATTAAATGTGGTATATATGATCGTGACACTCTTTAATTTAAATTCAGTACCAGTACTTTCAGTAATTATTTTGAAGTGTTCTTTGAACCTTTTGTTAAATTTATATTAAGGCATTCTTTTAGAATTTTGTAAATTGACCCTGATAAAGGTCAGCATATGTTCTTTGCAAAAAAGTCTGAATATAAAATTAACCAAGTATTTATATTTGAAAGTATTTTGTGACTAGCGGAAAAAATTAAATAGATTAATTAGTGAAAGGAACTTTTTGAATTATTCAAACTCTTCATGTTAGAATTAGTATTGTTTTTTTGATTACTTTATTGTTCTTCAATTACAGTTGTCTGCATTTTCTCCCCTCTTAGCCCACCTATAATATTATTTTTATAATGCAAATCACTGAGTGTTTTGTTATTATGTTTTTTTTAATTTAGTGGACAATACATCATGCAGATTGACAAAATAACTGAATATTGAGGATAGATTCTTCTATAATTTTAATATGTAGAGAAGGGAGAAACCATAAACATATATTAAATGTCTGCTATGGGTCAGATGTAGTGCTAAGATGTCCACATACTCTATGTAAGCCAACCTAGATATTAAGTTAAAGTAGGAAAAATCAGACAAATGACCCAGTACAATGCTTAAATACAATAGAAAATGAATACATGAAAATATGATTATTTTTATTCTTTGCAACCACCCTGACATAAAACAATGTCCCTATTTTACAGATGAGAAAAAATGAGCTTCAAAAACATTGATTTGTCTGAAGACTCCTTATTTAGAAGTACAAACCAAGATACAACCCACTTCTGTTTAGGTTCTATTGTCTTATACCAAATCACTTTATTGAATCAGTACCTTCTCAACCAAATGATTTTTTAAAGACGTTATTTATTTATTTTTAGACAGAGAGGGAGGGAGAAAGGGAAGGAAAGAAACATCAATATGTGATTGCTTCTCACGCACCCCCTACTGGGGACCTGGCCCACAACCCAGGCAAGCGCCCTGACTGGAAATCCAACTAGTGACCCTTTGTTTCACAGGCTGGTGCTCAATCCACTGAGCCACACCAGCCAGGGCAAGACCAAATGATTTTTTAATACATGCAATAAAATTTAGTGAAGGGTATATATTTCCTTATGTAATTTTTCCCTGCAGTGCCATTCAGTTATTTATCTTGTATAATAGTACTCTGATTTTCAAGGCTATTTACAATTTGCTGAAAGGTTTGAGGGTATACTACAAACATCTCAGCGATGGCTGTGCTATGTACAACAGAAGATATCAGGAGGGGAAAATTCAGAAACTATAGTGTCCGTTATTAAAGGGGAAACTTTCTACACATGGGAAGAAATACTAGGTAAGTTAATCATGATAAAGCTGATTTGTAGACAAAAGTAAGAATTTACTCTGTTGGAGGAGACTAAAAGTTAGATTGAAATATATATATATATAGATAGATATAGATATAGATATATATATTTGAAGATATTATTTCTTACCATAATCAACAACAAAAAAGTTAAAATACAGTGTTTAATTTTTTGCTGTGTTAATTATAAAAGGGCATGTATTAATAACAGTAATTTGTAAAAGCAAAAACAATTAGTAGTGTTTTAGTATTACTCTTTGCTGAACAGCTAAAAGTAGTATAGCAAAGTATCTAAGGACATAAATTTACCTATGTTTTGCTTTAATCAAGTCAAAGAAAGCTAGAATTTCTCTGAATATCATCAGGGATGTTGTGTTCAATTTGTCTAATATTAAAGTGAATATCAGTTCAAGAGTTTAAATACTGAGAAGTTCTTGGCTTTAGAAAGACAAATTTGGGAAGACTGACAAAATAAGAGATTTCTTTTTTTTTTTAATATACAAAAGGAACATTGGGAGAAAGAGAGGGAGAGAAACATCAATGTGTGGTTGCCTCTCACGTGGCTCTCACCGGGGACCTGGCCTGCAACCCAGGCATGTGCCCTGACTGGGAACTGAACCGGCTACCCTTTGGTTCACAGCCTGCACTCAATCCACTGAGCCACACTGGCCAGGGCAAAAATAAGAGATTTTAAATATTCAAAGAGTTATCTAAGGATTTGACTTCATTACACTTTGTGATTGGCCAGAATTGGCACTAGTAGGAGAAGATATGGGAAAGTATGTTTTTCTCAACATATAAAAAAGTTTTATAGCCATTAATGCTAAGCAATAGTGGGATAGACACCAAAGAGTTCTATCTATGCACATTTCCAAGGAAAGGCTGGATGAATTTCCATGGGTGACTCATAAATGGCATTGCTCTATCTGGGTAGATTAGATGACCTTACATTCCTTTGCAATTCTGAGGTATCTTTTGTAAGTGTGGCCTTTGCCTTTAACTGCCTTTATACTTCAGAACCTGAAATCCTATTTCACTCATTGTTAAGGATGTAGCAGTTTTGTACTTTAGAATATAGATGCCTTGGCTTCACCTCAATATTTACTTGTAAGCAACAAAACGTTATCCAGGGACAACATTTCTTTCCAGGGACATTATCTCTTAAATAGATAGCTGAGAGTAAGTCTTTAAAAATATTTCTAGGACAATTTTCTTCCCAGTGTCCTACTTATTTATATCCTTTCTCTCAAATCCTCGAATGAAACAATTTCCCTTTTCAACGGATAGGGCTATATACCATTTATTTTGCTAGTTTAATGATGAGGTGGGCCATTGATTATAAAAGATGCTTTGATCAAACAATCCTCACTAACAGCCTGGAAGAGAAAGTCTTCAGAACCAAAAGTTAAAAGATGTTGAGCTTCTTCAGGGAAAATATCCTATCTGGAGAAAAAAGATTGTGGCCATTTATTGAAGCAATCATAAGTACAGTAAAGACTTGGAAAAAAGTTATCATTCACTTTTAATCAGGTTACTCAAATAGAACAGCTGCAAGCAGAGATTGCTGTTCAGACTGAAAATGGAAAAGTCTGTCTTATAAAGTATAATGCTTTAAGGTTATACGTGAAAAATGGGACATTTTTCTGCATTTTCCATAACAAAGCACAAAAGCATGTTTTAACCATTTGGGGGTCTAACCAGATATTGATTAATATCAACATATAAAGCCTAGATGTACTTTCAAGGACAGAAGTGGGTAAAAAATCAATTCCATTACAAAATTCATTGTTTTTAATATATTTTATTATATTTGAATTATGATTTCCAACTGATTAAAGATCATGAAAATCAGAAGTTTGAATGAAAGATTCCTTGAATCTCTAAACTATCTCTCTGCAGTGGGTCCTACAATGTCCACAAACAACAAAGGCTGTGTTTAAAGTGAATCCTGCTTTTTAATTTAAATACTGAAGTTTTAGATATTCGTATTTTCTTTGTGGCAAGTGGAAAAGCACAAACTGAACAGGAACTTTATTTTGTCTTTTAAGGGAGAATCAATACAATCAGAAGAAGGTATGAAAAATTACCGTTATGATTTAATTAGCATCAGTCTAAAAAGCAAGTGTGAGCAATGCCAATTATCTTTGGCCACACCAAAGCAATACCTGGGTTTAACTCTGAATGTGTTTATAACTATTTAAGTTGTAATCAGCTGAAATATTTTTTTAAGAAATTGAAATAAAAGTCACTTCCTTCACTTTCTAATCTTTGGTAAACATGAGAGAAATCAAATTAAGTGTTCTGAGGCCACAATAGGCATTCATAGATAACCTGCTACCTATGGGCACTGCCCTTCTTATTTAGCTTATTCTCCTTGTCTTCCTAGAGCCAAAAGAGAAAAACACCTTAGAAGCAATATTGTCAATGCATAATAACCCACATCTCAAGAGCTCTGCCTTTCACTCCAGAAATTACTATATGGCTGTACTTGCTGCTCTTTGCTGATCAGCACCTGATCACAGCTCTGGTTAAGTTTTACTCAGTCGTGACAGTCTGTTTCCGCTCCTTCGGGACTGTCATTGCACATTATTAGTCATTTGGGTAACATCTCTCTCATGGTTTGAAACTTACATAGCAAAAATTCTGATAATTTTTTATGTATTTTAATGGGATATAGTAGAATAAAATAATCCAAATTTTTAAAGATTGTCCTACAGCCATTCAGGGGAACTGTAGAATAGAGAATGGACAGAAAAAGAAAAATCAGGCCAATCAAAATGTGTATGCAGTGAAGCTTAAGATTTGAAACGCCTTGTACTTTCAGCGTGATGGGGCAACAGGAGTGCTCAAGCAATGCTGGTATATGTAGACACCTGTTTATAGGAAATATTTTCAATTAACTAAAAACATTGTTCTTCCCTTCTTAACATCTTCCCAGATGGCTTCAACAACTGGCTCAGTATCACCAGCAGTCTTTAAGAGTTAGTGCTTTATTATTTACAAGATTAATGTATTAACTAATTCACTATTTAGAAACTGTTCATGCATTATTGTCAGACAATAATGTGACAGGTGTTGCAAAGTAAAACTAAGAAAACAATGCAAGAGAAGGACAGCTGACATCCCAAACACCTAATGGACATGTAGTTTCAGCTGCTTGAAGCTCTTTTCAGCTGGCAAATCAATTCCATGGCCGGGACAAAATGAGACACACCAGCGTAGGGGGTACCAGAATTATGGAAGACAGAAGAGAAGGCCCAAACACCAAGTTAGCTCTTATTATGGGTATTTGGAACTCTAATTTGGCCACTGGATTTGTGAATTGATAAAATATGAAATAGAAAGATGATTTTCAACTTTTATCAACCATGAATTTCTTTGTATAAATGATATGGAAATCAAAAGAATAAAACACATAAAAGAGGAGACACTCTGGTTGATGCCAGGACACTGCAATACATCATGGCAGGTCCTGCGCACAGAAAGCGCCTGCGTACTCATGATTAGAGACTCCTCGGGTCCTCTAACCCAAGGGCATGTAAGAAAAGCTATCTAATTATGAAGCGGCAAGAACTCAGAACCCCAAATCCAATCATTTTGTTCTGCTTTACTGTTTTACGTGGTAATAAAAGTTGTTCCTGCATATTTTAAGATCATCATGACAGGGGAAGGTATCAAAACCAGGGTAGTCTTATCTGGGATGCCTAAGCTACCTCTTCAGTGATGCCTACTGAGGCTATTTTGTTTCCTTCTCCCTGAGGAACAAAAGATGAATAGTGGAACTTTCAATTGTAGACTTTGTATAATGCTGTTCTTGTATTACTTTGATGCAAAATAAAGCTTGTCAGCTGAACATATTTATTCTGTCAAATATTGAAGTTAGTGCTATTCTTTCAGACTTAGAATCAAGAATGTCACCATAAAACCAATAGGCTTCCAAAATATATTGCTAGGAAGTCACTGCTATATATAAAAAGGCATACATAGGATGGGGCAAAAGTAGGTTTACAGTTGTGAGTACATGAAACAGAGTTTATTCTTGTATTGTTACTTATTAATTATTGTTGTTTTCAATACAAATAATTGTAGACTACCCTTGTATTGTTTAGGGTTTTAGAGATTTTATAGTATGTAAGTTGTGTTCATATTTTAATTGGCAGTCTGCTAGATATAAATGTTATTCTGTAAAGCTCAGATGAAAAATTCTTCAAAATTATATACCAAATGTGTTAAGTACATGGTGTGGGGCAAACGAGAGTGGCCGTGCTTGGGGCAGGCTCAAATGCAGGGGCAGCAGCGTCAGCAGGCGCATGGTCCCAGACCACTCAGCATCATGCAGAGAGTGATGCCGGTGCCCCCATGCAGCCTTTGTATCCTAGGGCGCTGTCCCACCAGAGAGACCCTGTCTTCCTCTTTCTCTTCCAGTTATCACCCAGGAGGCCTTGTCACTGTAACAGATCTGACCTGGGAATGAGGGACCTGATCTTGGCATCGAGGGTCCTTCTGGAGAGGAAACTTTGTCCCAACCTAGGTCTTCTTTTGTTCCCAAAAGTCTCATACTACAGAATTAGTCTCCTATGTTATTTTCTAAAATTATTGACAAGATGTTTTGTGTAATTGTCCTCCTTTTTCCCCCTGAATCTCTCTCCGAGACACCTGGAGAGGAAAGTGGCATCTTGTTTCAAAAGCGGTTGAAATTCATCTCTGGAAAGGACTCTAACCCAAGAGTCTTTCCAGACTCAGTATTCTAGCTGCTCCCTGTCTTTCCCTTTACACCCCGTGATCTGGATGGCCCTCTCTTCCTCTTTCATAGTCCTGTTGATAGTCCTTCCCTTTTCTAATCATGGTTAAAAGATTCTCACCAATTACTTTCCCTAGCTATTTTAAATAAGTTTCCATCTAATTTCTTTAGACACCACTCCAAGCTTCAGTATCTAGCAGCCTAGCAAGAGGAGGCCAGCTGCAGTAGGCGCAGCCTCCTGAAAATTCACTATGTAACTTCAGATTCTGCCCAGCCTCTGTGTCAGTCCGCCAGCTTCTGAAGCTGTGTTCCACCAAGGGTTCCAGACTGTACAGACTCGGTTTTACTTTCTTTTTTCCTCTTCTCCCTTTTCCCTGACTTGCTTGCCGCTAGTGCACCCACCTTCCAGTGAACTGCCCTGTAACCTGAGTGAATGTGTCTCCCTTCTGGATATTACAGTTGAACTCCCTCTATGCCCTGAAAGAGCACACGCCTCATGTTGGGTGTAGCTATGAGGAAACACACTTGAAACAAACACAAGTAGCATCGCATGACTCAGGTCAGAACTCACATAAAGGATTATATGAGTCTTCTCTTCACCTGACATACTTGAGAGCAATGTACTTGGGCCCAGGTACAGCCTTACATACCATGGTGGATTCCAGAAAATGTCCCCTCCTTATTGTTTCTCTTAACAATAAAAGCCAGAATATTATTTGGCTTTATCTTGCGATCTCATCAGTGGGGGTGGCTGTATGTGGCTTGGCCACTCTTGTAGATGTGAGGCTGCACAGCCAGATTCTCCTTTAAGGAAGACTTACAGCTCAGCTGTAGGGAGTGAGGTTCAGAAGCAGCTTCTAATTGTCAGCTCTCTGAGGCTCTGCTTCAACTGAAGGAAACTTCCCCAAACTAGCTTATCTCCTTCCCATGTCGACCTGCCTCCTGCAGTATGAGATTAAGCAAGAGCTAGGGAGACAAGGCCAGGGTAGGACCAGGGATCTGATATCATTATATTTCCATCTTGCTAACCTGGAGTCTAAGGAGTTAGAAAATTCTAAATGCAAACCTGGCATTCGATATCTTTATAAAGTATACCTGTCAAAGTGGGAATATATAACATATTTTATTTAAAACTTTTTAGCCAGATTTAAACATTTTAAATATTTATACATATTGTACTGTTGCGTCTTGCCCCAGGCCAAGCGGTCGCACACTGGGACACCTGGTGTGCAAATGTAACGTTGAAATGATCTAATGATGACCACAGGGCTTCATCTAGAGCATAAAACAGTCATACTTTCACACTTAGTGAGAGAGCTATGTTGTTTTTTATTTTGTGTAAGTACTTCTGGATTTTAATCTGAATTTTGCATGGATGACCTGAAAGAGTCTGAACCTGATTAATTATCATCACTGTTGAGCAAAGGTCTTCAGTAAATGTGAGGGGAATTGCCTGATATAGACTGGAATTCATAAGCAGAAGCACTACGGGTACAGGGTCTTTCTTTCTTTGTCATCCCGTGAGGAAATGGTGAGTCTGTGCCCTATCAGAGGGACCCCATCTCCCTGCTGTCCCTTTGTATGGTTCTAAAACGAAAGTGGTCTTGTATGTGCCAGATAATTCAGGTGGCTTTGGAGAGAAAAACAACTACCCCAAACCTAAACTTTGGGAACCCCAAACCTTTCTTTGGGAAAGATGAGTGGTCTATGTGCCGTCTGTCTGGACGAGGAAGGACGGATGTGGAATCTCTGGTTCCAGCTGATTGGTAAACAGCAAGGTGCAAAGGCCGACTGGGTCATTCACCGGCAATTTCATCTTATTTTTCTCTGCGGTCTACAGAATAAGTAAGTAGATAACAATGGGACCCATGTTTCCAAAGGTAAGGAGTTGATAAAAACTATTTACAGAAAAGGTCAGGGTTTGTGTTCTAGCAGCCTTCTAAACTGGAGTTGTTGTTTTTTTCCTTTGGTTTAGCCATATATTTGTGTGAGTAAGAAATTTAATTCCTTTAAATTAGAATCTGATTTCCTGGTTAGCTGTAACCCCATAGGTACATAAAAACAATAAATTTTATGTTAAAGAAGTATATAAGCTTACCATTTTATAATTTTAGGGAAATACAATTTTGACCTGACGTGTCTATATTGTTCATCTAGTATAAAATGTGACTTTTGAATATTAACTGCATATTTCCCAAACAAGATCACTTAACTATTATGCATATTTCTTGAGCCAAAGCATTTCTATGACAACATACTCATCTTTATACAATTAAAATAAAAGAAAAATATTGTATATGTATTCACTGCTTATTAAAATTAAGTTTTAAAATTCATACTTAAAAAGCAAAACAAATAGAAATTTAAAAGTATACATCTTGATAGCATCATATTTAAAAAACTGCTTGATCGCACAATTGAAAGAAGAAAAATCATTGCTAATACCGGCCTCTAAAGTTTCAACTTATTTTACATAAACAGGCACTTAATATTTTAATAATCTTTGATAGCTAATCAAGAAATAATTTATTGGATATTTGTATATCATATTTTCCCCTGTGAGATAGTCTTAATACAGTGTCTTCAGGCTTTTTCTATGGGGGAGCATTAGTAAAACATAATTATTAGTGTCTGCCCATGCAACTTCTTGAGCCTGTCTTTATTGAGACAAACTTAGGAGCACCTACCATTCACGAAAGCCTAGAATACTCCGTTATGGGATGTAGTGGCCCAGACTCCAAAGCCTGGATCTCACGTGTTCTCTCAATTTTCTTGAAGCAAACTTGAAGGGGTTTCAACTCTGCCAAAGTCTTCTGATTATCACTAACGCCTGCATCAGAGCCAGGTAGTGCAGTGGTGAACAGGCAGGACTCTGAAGAAACACTGGCCCCCTTCACACCTGGCTCTAGGATGTGCTCTGAACTCCTCTGCCCTCAACAGTGCTCGGCACCATTGCTGGCAAACAGTACGCTCTAAGTAAAATTATTTTGACTACACAAATAAATTAATATTGTAACTTCATGGTTTTGTGTTCACTGCACTGAACTTGTAAAGCAGTTTTTTTTTCTCCTCATCTTTTGGAAGGTACTATAGTTTAATGAAAATAAATGGACTTTGAGATAGACATCCATGGGTTGTTTCCAAAGTCCCCTAAACAAACTACGTTAAACCTTTCAGAGTCTCAGTTCTTACTCTTTTGAAACAAGGATAACATGAAAAGTATACTGTGACAAGTAAGTGAGATTATCTCTGTAAATGATGCTCATCCATGTCAGGCATTTGGCGACAGAGGATTTAACTTTAGCCCTTGACCCATCCACCCAGCTCAAGCATGCTGAGTTGGCAATAAGTCTTGCTATTAATCTTGACTATAACCTAGCAGTTTCAAACATCTAAAAGTGTGTCTTTTATCTTTCTAATTAAATTGGAAAGACATGCTTGAAATCCGAAACATAAATTTTAAATACCAACACTTAGTAAATAATAGCTGTTCTAATTTTTAGTTTTGGATCCCTATAGAAATCTGTAATCACAGTAACAAATGAAGAGCTTATACATTTATTTACCAATTTCATAAAGAGATGTCAATGGTTTTGTTTATTGCCCTCCCATGTTATAAAACAGTTTCATGATACTGAAATCAAATATGTAACTTACTAGTAAGATAAAAAAGCTTATTTAATGAACTGCAAAATATTGGTCTACTTCAAAAAAATGCTGTTAGTCACTATTGACAATAGAGATCTACAGTAACATAATATGATTTGTGTAATTAGTACTAATATTGAAGTACTAATATTGGTATTTAAAGACCTTAAAAGCTATTCAAACTATCTAGCTAAAAAAAACAGCTGGTAACTGATAATATCTAACTCCAGCCTTAGAAAATTATAATCTCAGCTGTAAGCCTGCAGATGAGGTTAGTAAAAAGAAACAAATGTTTCTCATTGTTGTCAGTTCAAACACAGAGAAAAAATATGGAATGTTGAGAATTAAAAATTAATTTACCGAACCCTTTATTATCCTGATATTTTCATGATATTGGATGAAAAATGATATTACATGTAAAAGAGAAAATAAAATAATAATTTCCTTAGTTTTCCTAGATAAATGTTAGATTTTTCAATTAAGAACTGATCATTTAACCCTAAAACAATCTTCTTTTTTTGCCTTTACTATATTATCCTATTTAAAAAATTATAATGATAATGGTTAATAAAATTATATGGTTTCAAATGTACAATTCTAAAATGTATCATCTCTACATTGAATTGCGTGTTCACTATGAAAAGTCAAGTTCCTTCTGATCACTGTTTAAGCTCCCCTTACTCTCTTCTACTTCCCCAAACCTCCTTTCTCTCTGGTAGTCACCACACTGTTTTCTGTGTCTGTGAGGTGTTTGTTTCACTTAACCCCTTCACGTTTTTCACTCAGGCCCCCAAACCCACCCACCTTTAATTGCTGTCACTCTTTTCTGCATCTATGAGTCTGTTTCTATTTTGTTTGTTAGTTTATGTTGTTCATTACATTCCACACATAAATGAAGTCGAGGTATTTGTCTTTCTCAGACTTGCTTATTTTACATCGCATAATACTCTCCAGGTTTACCCACGCTGTTGCAAAAGATAATAGTTTATTCTTTTTTATGACCAGTTGTGTAAATGTACAACCAGCTTTTTATCCGCTCATCTATTGACAGTCACTTGGGCTGCTTCCAAATCTTAGCTATCGCAAATAACACTGCGATGAACATACGGGTACATATATTCTTGCCAATTAGTGTTTCAGGTTTCTTTAGATATATTTACAGAAATGAAATGGCTGGGTCACAAGGCAGATTCATTTTAATTTTTGAGGTAACTCCATACTGTCCACCACAGTGGCTGCACCAATCTTCATCCCTTCTTGGTACATACTAGGATTCCCTTTTCCCAATATAGGGCACTGAGCTTCCCTTTTCTCCACATCCTCACCAACACTTGTTTGTTGGTTTATTAATATTAGCCATCCTGACAGACATGAAATAATATCTCATTGTGATTTTAATTTAAATTTATTTGATGATTAGTGACTTGGAACATCTTTTCATATGTCTATTGGCTATCTATATGTGCTCTCTGGAGAAGTATCTAGCCAGGTCCTTTGCTCATTTTTCAATGTGACTGTCTCTCTTTCTTATGTTGAATTGTATAAGTTATTTATAAATTTTGGATGTTAACCCCTTATCAGATGTATCATTGGCAAATTTGTTCTCCCATTCAGTGGGTTGTCTTTTCATTTTGTTAATGGTTTTCTTTGCTGTGCAAAAACATTTTAGGTTTTTGCAGTCCCATTGGTTTATATTTTCTTTTGTTTTCTTTGCTAAGGAGATATATCAGAAAATATATTGCAGCAAGAAATGTCTGAGATTTTACTACCTATGTTTTCTTCAAGATTTTTATGATTCTGAGTTACACATTTATATCTTAAATCAGTTTT
>PVJI01017204.1:0-36246 GCA_004026765.1 Micronycteris hirsuta | reverse complement strand
CATTCACTGCATTCATGGGGCTTTTGTCCAGTGTGGCATCTCTGATGGCGCCTAAGTTCTGACTGGAAGTGGAAGGACTTCCTGCATTCATTACACATATAGGATTTCCTCCCTGGATGGGTTCTCCAAGAGTTATTTCTCCCTGAAGTCTGTCTGAACCCTGTATCATATGTATAGGATCCTCCTCCAGTAGTAATATCACATTGGTTAACAAGGACTGATCTTAAGCCTAGACCTCTCCCCAGTTTACTCCATTTATGATTTTTCCTAAGGGTGGTAGCAGATTTGTGAGTGAGTGATGTTTCTGTCAAAAGTCTCTCCCATTTTTCTGGATGTGTCTCTAACTGGTCATCACAATCACAGGCTGCTTTCAGTTTGGAGGACCAGAGTTCATCTCTACTGTGTTCTTCCACTGATGCTATCTGAAATAATTCTTTGGAACTTCCCCAAGTTGACATTGATTCGTTGGTTTTAGGCCTTCTCTCCCAGTCTGGGGGGTGGAGGGAAACATTCTAGTATTACCTGTTCTCTGTGCCAAGTGAAGTCCCAGAATGGAGGTAGGATAACTAACGTTTAAGGTAGTATCTAAAAGAGGTGTATAGTTCTTCCAAGAATGGTGCATGTCTGAGGAAGCTTTTGGAGGTGTCAAGCACAAGAGATAAGCAGATGATTGGAGATTAGGAAAACCTGAGAAAACAGTGTTTGGATTCTAGCATATGAGGTAAGTCCAAAGACTGTAAAGATGAGAGCAGGGGAGGAAGATGCCTGCCCAAGTCTTCCCCGAACACCACAGTTCACACTGTACATTATCATATGTGCATATATATAACATGTGCTGTATTATTATGTATAATGTGGCAGAGGCAGAATAATTCTCCCCAAAGATGTCCATGCCCTAATCCCAAGAACCTATGCTAATTTACGTGGAAGAAGGTACTTTAAAGATGTGATTAAGGGCACAGACCTTGAGATGGGAGATAATCCTGGATCATTCAAGTAGGGCCAATCTAACCACATGAGCCCTTAAAATGAGAGAACACTTCCTGGCTTAGTCAGAGAGATGTGGTGTGAGAAGGACTCTACCCGCCAACCAGCCAGAGAAGTGATTATGGCTGACAATAACAGAAGCATGGAGGTGGGAAGGCCAGCATAGTGTAGTTAGTTCAGCACTTCTCAAACTTCAACATGCATGTGGATTCCTGAGGGTCCTGTGAGAGATACATTAGCTCAATGGCTATGGGAAGGGCCTGAGAGGCTGCATTTCTAAAGAGATTCCTAGAGATGCATTTCTAAAGAGCCTTCTAGGAATAAGGGAAAAACAGAGGTTAGAGTTCCAGAGATTGGTCCAATCCTGCCATGTGCCAGTTTTGTGACCTTGACCATGTATGCTGAAGAATGAAAAATCAAATAAAAAAGGCCAATTTGGTGAAGGACTGGAGATGCTAAACTTTAAAAAGGAGTGGCTTGGGGCTTCCAGTCAAGGTGGTGGCACAGGTAAACACAGCTCACCTCCTCACACAACCACATCAAAATTACAACTAAAACATAGAACAACAACCATCACTCAGAACAGTCAGAAATAGAGATGAATGGAAGTTTGACAACTATGGAATAAAGAAACTAAATCCATCCAGACTAGTAGGAGGGGCAGAAACACAGAACAAGTTTGTTTCAAATCCTTGTATGGTGAATAGAAATTCAAGAGAGATATCTTGAGAGGGAAGAGTCCCAGCCCCACACCAGAACCCCAGCCCAGGGTTTCAGTGCCAGGAAGATAAGTTGCCATAACTTCTGGCTGCAAAAACTAGTGGGGATTGAGTTGGTAGAAGAAACTTCTGGACTCCGAAACAGTTCCTTTTAAAGAACCCACACACAGACTCACTCAGACTCACTCCCTCTGAGCTCCAGCACTGGGGTAGCAGCTTGAAAGGTATCAGTGGCATCCAGGGAGGAACTGAAGTGTCTGGCACCAAGGCAAGAGCTGAGGGACTGCTTTCTCCCACACAGGTGGGCAGAGGCGATTTTTCCTTTTCTGAACTTTCTCCCAACAGAGCCACAAAGCCAGCAGGTGGGTGCCATATCTGAGATTCTGTCAACCTGGCTAATGCTGTTTGACCTGCCCTGGAGATCCCTTGAGATCCCTCCATCCCACCCAACTTATGGGCCTAGCCAAACTATTAACAGTGACTTTTCCATGTGAATGGCTGATCTTGGCTCATGCTTCACAACTTCCTGACTCCTCTCAAACAAACAACAGCTGGCCTCAGTCAGCCTCCAGCCCCCAGCTCCCATACCTCTTGCTAAGTGGTCACAGGCCCAGTACTAGCCAGCCTAGATTCACAGCTTGACTTCACCTGGGAATCTCCAAGCCCAGCACAAATAGCAGCCATCTCAGATTGCTCTATAGCTCAGGCAGGGTGGCCCTGCGTTAAACAAAGATGGGGGCTGACCTTGGCCTGTACCATATGGGACACCCCAGAGCCTGCAGACCCAGTGAACAGCTACAGACCATGTTAGAACACCACCCCCTGCCCTGTAGAGCTGGTTCTCTAGAGAGGGCAGAAGTTGGTGGTCAGCAGTCATAGCCAGTCCTTGCAGCTGACTGGCCTGGGTAAATCCTTCCCATTGACCTGCTAACTGCAATCAAGGGCTCAATTGTAAGAGGGTGTAGCCAGAGGGGGCCCAAAGAAGGATTTTTAATGGGGTCCAGAACTCAGGGTGTCCAGGAAATATTAAAAATATGGGATATACTCACCTCCACAAGTCTGAACTGGGGGATGGGACACATGGAGCAGGGCCATTGAGACTTGTTTTGCATAGCAACAGTTTTGCAAATAACCTCTAGAATAGTCATGTAATATATCTATAACTTTTGACCAGTTTCATGGATATGTTAAATAGCTGTGGCCTTGCTTTGAGCCAGGGAGATGGGAGTGACTTCCACCCAGGATGTAACTGGGAGGCAACTTCCTCTGGTTAAAGAGCCAGCATAAGAGTTTGGGGATGATTGGTTCCATGCCACAGGGTCGCACCTGCCCAGACTTACTATGGCACCCCAGAAAGGCTGGGAAAAAATACAGGAATGCTGGCAAGTGTAGCCGATTGTGGGAGGAGTTGGAAATGGGGCTGTAGAGGAAGACTGGTGCTAGGATTTAAACCCAGGTGTGGCAGCCATGACAAGAAGAACCACGCAGCTTTGGGTCTCCCTTTGCCATGCAGCTTAGGAAGCCAGAAAGCAAAATGTAGCAGTGATGAACAGCGCTCTCTTAGCAGTTCAGAAGAATGCAGGAGAGATGCTGTGGGAAGGTAAGGAGTGAAAGGACTCTTGCTGGTGGGCCATGAGAAGGTGCCTGTGGTTTTGGATTAAGAACTGTAGATCCCGGTGACATAGCTGATGGTGCTGGGAACTGAGGGAGGCCTACCAGTCGAGCACGGATTACTGGGAAGAACTGGGGGCTACCTGAGCCACAGACCTCTATTTCTTTCTGAGATATGGTACCCCCGACTAGGCAATGGAGGGAAGAAAGGACTGTGTGTGTTTGTGGATGTTTTAAAGGACTTTGGGATTTTAACGAAGACATTAAGTCATTACTCTTAAGTCTGTATAACTTTTGCATAAATAATTCCTTTCCTTTTCACCAATCTCTGACATTGAGAGCTATAATTCCCTGGCAGAGGGCAAGGCGAACCTAGTACAGGGGGACCACAGGAGAAGGGGAGATCCACTCGGTAACATTGTGCGACCCCTTTTCCAGTGGCCCATCAAGGAAAACCATGGGAGACCACATGCACAGTAGCTTTAAAGTAATACAACTACTTGTACATGTGCAATAAAAGCCCGCCAAAACTAGCCAGGAAGGACCTGACCTATAAGAATAGAATCCCTCCAGCCCATGAGGACAATCTCTGCTTGGAGTTGGCCTGATCCCATGTTCTCTGCTATAAACTCTGTGTGTTCGGTTCAATTCTTTGTCCAGATCACCAAGAACCTGGTTACCTGTGCCCACCTGTGACACAACACAAGAGGAGTGTGTACTGATCCCACACAAAGGGTGTACATCTAGTACCCAGCTTGGTTGATAGGGGAGGCTGTGCCACTGGACCCTACAGGACACCTACTACATTAGCCCATGCTACCAAGACAGGGAGCCATAGCAGCTCTACCTAACACATAGAAACAAACACAGGGAGGCTGCCAAAATGAGGAGACAAAGAATCATGGCCCAAATGAAAGAACAGAAAAAAACTCCAGAAAAAGAACTAAACAAAATGGCAATAAGCAATCTATCAGATGCAGAGTTCAAAACACTGGTTATGAGGATGCTTAAGAAACTTAGTGAGGACCTCAACAGCATGAAAAGATACAATCAGAAACAAAGGGTACACTAATTGAATTAAAGAACAATTTACAGGGAAACAACAGTAGTGTGGATGAGTTGAGAACCAAATCAATGATTTGGAACATAAGGTAGCAAAAAACAACCAATCAGAACAGAAGAAGAAAAAAGAATCCAAAAATAAATGAGGATAGTGTAAGCCAGGGGTGTCCAACCTTTTGGCATCCCTGTCCCAAACTGGAAGAAGAGGAAGAAGAGTTGTCTTGGGCAACATAATTGAATATGACACGTAATCACAAAAAAATCTCATAATGTTTTAAGTAAATGTATGATTTTGTGTTGGGCCACATTCACAGCCATCCTGGGCTGCATGCCATCTTCCAGCCACAGGTTGGACACCCCTGGTGAAAGCAGCCTCTGGGACATCTTCAAGAGGTCCAACATTTGTATCATAGGGGTGCAAAAGAAGGTAAGAAAGGGCAATAAATTGGGAATCTGTTTGAAAAAATAATGAAAGAAAACTTCCCTAACTTGGTGAATTAGGGAAGGAAATAGACATGTAAATCCAGGAATCACAGAGTCCCAAACAAGGTGGATGCAAAGAGGCTCACTCCAAGACACATCATAATTCAAATGCCAAAGGTTAAAGAGAAAGAGAGAATCTTACAAGCAGCAGAGAAAAGAAGTTAGTTACAGGGGAGTTCCTATAAGACTGTCAGCTGATTTCTCAAAAGAAACTTTGCAGGCTAGAAATATTCAAAGTCATGAAAAGCAGAGACCTACAGCCAAGATTGCTATACTCAGCAAAGCTATCATTTAGAATGGAAGGGCCAATGAAGAGCTTCCCAGAGAAGGAAAAAACTAAGGAGTTCATCATCACCAAACCATTATTTTATGAAATATTAAAGGCACTTAAAGAGAAGATCAAAGTTATGAACAAAGTGCCAATAAATACATATCTATCAACAATTGAATCTAAAAAACAAACTAAGCAAACAAGAAAAACAGACATAGAATCATGGATACAGAAAGCCTTTTGATGGTTGCCAGATGGGAGGTGGGCATGGGGGAATGGGCAAAGAGGTGCGGGGATTAAGAAGTACAGATCGGTAGTTACAGAATAGCCATGGGGATGTAAAGTACAGTAGGAAATGGACTAGCCAAAGAACTTATATGCATGACCCATGGACATGAACAATGGTGTGGGGATTGCCTAAGGGAGAGGGGAGTGCTGGGAGGTGGGGAGCCAAGGAGGGAAAATTGGGACAACTGTAATAGCATATCCAATAAAATATAATTAAAAAAAGAGAGAGAATGGCTTAAAATCTCCAGGGTCACCTGGATTGCCCTGACTCCAACACTAACGGGGGAGGAGGTGATCACAGGAGGTGCCCACCTTTACACAGCTGAGCTAGAACAGCTGGAAAAATGTATACCTTAATGAAGTGATAAAGGAAGTGGGTGGCGAGGCTTCCAATGGCCCCACTGCCCTCTGCTCCTGGCTGAGAACCACTCTCCCAGGTGTGTTTATCCTCTGCTGTCCTCCCCTCTTTCCTCTGGCTCTGGGGAACTGCCTCCAGGTGGTCTTCCCCTCCACCTCTTCCACGGTCTCTGGATCCTGGGCCTGGAAGGTTCGTTGTGGCAGCAGTGAAGGTGGTTGCAGGCTCGGCCCTTCTTTGGGATCCTGGCCTTTTCCTAGGGTCCTCCTGCTCCTAGGCCAGGTACCAACTTCCCAGGAAGGCTTCTGGGCCTCTGCACCCTGGAGAGTCAAACCTGATGTTGTGGAGTCAGTCCACAGCTGGGGCTAAAGGGCAACATCCCTTCCTTATGTCCAAGTCTGTCCTCCCCAAGGTTCCAGGAGCAGGGTACAAGCTGGGTGACACTGGGCACTCCCACTCAGGGAGGAGACACCCACTCCACCGCAGGGCCCAGAACAGGGCTTACACACCCAGACAGACGCTGCTGTCCCACATGAGGCAAGCATGTTCCGATCCCTGGAGCTGGGGTGGGGGGAGAGGGGGACCAATTTCTGGAACCCAGCTTGCACAAAGACCCAGCCGTAGAGGTGACCACATCACAATCAGGTACCGTGGTAGCCAAACCCGCAACCTCGGTGCCCAATGCGTCTGGGAGACCGGAGAAAGACAGGACTCCGGGGAGGGCCTGGCAGGGACACAGACCACTCTGTCCCCAGGTCCAGGCTTCCACGGCCCCTGCAGGTGGCAGACAGAGGGTCACTCCCAGCGCCGTCACCAGCTCAGTGAGGAGCCTGGTGCAGGCCTGCGTGCCGGGTATAGCCAAACCCAAACAGCACTAATGTTGCCTTGGCCCTGCCTGCCAGGACCCGCCCTGCGCCTGCGCGCAGTGTCCCGGAGAGGCCAATCTCAACAGTAACCTGCTTGGGGGTTTCACCCTGTTCCTTCCCGGGATTGGGAACTGGGAGCAATTTTCATCCTGGGCCCGTAGCCCAGTTTGGGGCTGTGCAACTGGAGTCACTAAAAATGTGTTAAAAAGAAAAGCCTGAGACCTACCCTGAACTTGCCGGGTAAGGATTTCCAGGACGTGGGGCTTCATGGGAACCATAGGTTGCACAGGCATTTTTATTCTCTTCACTGCTCTGGAACCAAAAATGAGGACCGATCTTTATCTCACTGATGGCTCAACATGACTAGATAGACGTGGAACTACTTCATATGAACTTGAGGGGCACTGCCTGTCCCTGATACCTTTCCAAAAGGCATTGCCCAGTTAGTGCCCGAAATTTCCCACTTTTATTGTGGGATCAGAAAGACAGATCTTGATTCAGTGGCTCATCTTACCAAGGAGAGTTAATCAATAGTTTAACAGAGATGTCCCCTCCCCACTAAGAGTGCTCTGGTGTGCCACTGGATGTCAAGTGCTGTTAGGGGAGCTCTGGTCCCCAGTAGCCCGATGTTTCCCCATTGCCTCCAACATTCCCTTTTGCTGCTTCTTTGTAGTCAAACACTTCTCCCATGAGAACATGAATGGGTCTTAAGGGCTTTCTGCAGGGTGAAAAGTCACTCTCTGCCTGGCGTGGGCAGCACATATACTAAAATTATAAAGATACAGGGAATACTAGCATGGCTTTGCCAAGGATAACACACAAATTCATGAAGTGTTCTGTATTTTTTTAAAGATTTTATTGATTTATTTTTCAAGAGAGGGAAAGGGAGGGAGAAAGAGAGGGAAACATCAATGTATGGTTGCCTCTCACATGGCCCTCACTGGGGACCTGGCCCACAATCCAGGCATGTGCCCTGCCTGGGAATCGAACCGGGATCCCGTGGTTCCCAGCCCACCCTCAATCCACTGAGCTACACCAGCCAGGCCGTGGTCTGTATTTTAAAACAAACCCAGATCTTGCTTTGTCATTAAAAAGATTTTGAATGCTGAAAGAAAAAGTCACTCTCTAAAGGTTACATACTGTATAATCATGTTTATATGACATTCTGGAAAAAATATTGAAGAAAGAAGTGGTCACAAGGAGTTGTGACAATGCCTTGCCTATGATAGGCAATTTAGGTTTTTGCGAGTGTAAGGGTAGACTTGTTCGTGAAGTAAGATTTTATCATATTTTTGTGTGATTAGCAGTCTTCCCTGAAGCTCTAGCAGCTCATTGGTTCTTATCTCTAGCTACTCAGAAGATCACCTGCAGATCTTTTCAAACGCTCGCTCCTCAGAGTGGGCCCCAGGCACCAGTATGTTACGTCTACAGCTCTTCGGGTGATTCCTGTGCAGCAGAGGTTAAGAATCCCTGCGATGTCTCTAACCAGGGCCCTTCCCGGCTGCTGTGCGCTCAAGCTGTTGGTCAGTCGGGCGGCTCCCAGTTAAATACACATATGTCCTTAGCTCTTTTCTGGTGCAAAAATGTTCGCATACCCTACCTGCGGCCCAGCCCGTCCTCAAAACAAAATTCTGCGTCTCACTGCACCAAATTTCAGAACTAAGTTAGACAAACTAAGGCAGAAACAAATCCCTTCCACGCACCAACAGACTCGATATTGTTCTCAGTCTTCCCCAAGTGTAGGAATGGCCCCAAGGATGGGAAAGACACGTTTCCCACCGGAGGACATAAGGAATGTGACATCACACGTGGTCAGTACTTCCGGGGTGACCATAAGCCCAGGCATCCACACCAGTTACCTCTCCCTATAGCAACTATATCGTAGCCGCTTCTCACTACCTCCAGCGTCTACAGGTTCTCAGAGGCGTAAACCAGCCGAGAGTTTTATACGTCATATGTAAGCGCACAGGCCGCTTAGACTTCTGGGAAATACAGTCCGTACGGAGGCCGAGCATTGATTGGGCGTGCGGACGTCAGAACCCTTTGCGCAGGCGTACTGCTTTCCCAACCTGAAGAGGTGCTGTCTTCCTGGTTTCTGAGCACTGTGTATCGGAGGTGAGAGCTGCAGATTTCTGTCTTCGAGATGAGGTGTGAGCGTAGCAGACGTGAGAAGGGGACGCTGAGAATCTGGGGGAAAGTGTTATGGGACTAGAGCAGGGTAACGTGGCAGAACCTTCTGGTGTGTGCGCGCGCCCGCCTGGGAGCGCGTGCGCGCTTGGCAGTATCCTGGCTCTGACACGGAGTTGTCTCCCCGACCCCCGAGTGTGCTGGTGGAACTGGGTGACATGCCCCAACGTGTGTGTGTTCGTCCGGTGGGTGCGGGCAACAGCCCCTGTGCACTGTGTGTTATATCCCAACTTTCAGGTTGGAAGTTTGGAGCCTTCCTCCTGTCAACGAAAACTTAAGGAGACCTTTCTGAGAGACAAAAGACCATTTTGTTCAGAATGGTTTGCAGACCAGGGAGACACAGCCTCCGAGATGAACCGCAGGGAAGGTGGGGAAACGTTTTTAAAGGCAAAAACCACTAGAAGCTGACCGTTACTGGGATTGGTTGCACAGGGAAGCGAAGCCATAAGTATACACTATACATTTTCTGATTGGTTAAAGCAACCAGGCTTTCTAGTTTCCGTTAATTCGTGGTCAGCAGGTATAGTTAGGAGATGTGGCCAACGGTTGGAGTCATGAGACGTGGGCAGCAGTGGGTATCACAAGACTGGGACCATTATCTCAGTTTCCTTTGGAACTTGTAAAACAAACTTGTAAAGCAGGTAATGATTGAACAGACAATATAGGGAGTGCAGTTTGTCATGTGACCTGAGTCAGAGTTCAAACTGCAGAGTTGCCTAGTCTCAAGCAGAACCAGAGACCAAATTGCAAAAATAGCCATATATTTGGCCACAGAGTTATTTTAAAATACTCCCCTCCTCCCGCCCCTTCTTCCTCCTGTGGGTGTTCACGAAACATAAGGGGAACTGATACTACATCTAGCGTGCTACCCACTCCAGTCCTTCCGTCTTTCCCAGAAACCTCCTCAGATGTTTAGCTCCCTACCTTGGGCCTCCACACAAGTGGTCATGGGTGGGGTGGGTGTTTATGGGGGTGGTTGCCTAGAGGATCAAGACAAGACACACAGGCAAGGTGGATTGTATGGGTCTCATCTAAGGACTAACAATAATAAAACTTTTAGGGGAAAGTTGTTATAGAGGTCACATCCAGGACTAGAGAGAGGAAGGGAATAGTGGCAGGGAGCCAGTTAGGAGTGGTTGTAGTGTGGTCATCCTGAAGCAAGCAGTCATGAACCTCAGTTATGATGGTGTCAGTGGTAGGGAAGGATGCAAATGACATTGCAAAAGAAGAATCAAAAGCACCTGGTTACTGACTAGATTTGGGAAGAAAGAGAGTGAGGTAAGACTGAATTTGGAGCACCTGGGGGAATACTAGAACATCTGATAGAAATGTAAAAATGGAGAGGAATTGATGTAGGGAGTTGAAGAGGGGAAGATGGTTTTGAGGTGCTGGCAGAATGTCTAATTCAAAATTGCAGTCATTTGGAAATGCATGGTGAGTTTGGAAGAGGCATTGGGACTAGACTGGGAACCATCTCTGAAGAAGTGGAAAATGGAGTATTAGGTGTGAATGGACTTTCTGAGGGATAGCAAGAAAAATATTGTACAAAGACTGAGTCTTGGGCAGCATCCATGTTCCCAGAGCAACATTGGGAAAAAGAGTCACAGAGAGCTGCAGTGTTAGTGGGAGGAAGAAGGTTAGGCTAATGCAATATCAGAACAGCTACAGCAATTCGAAGGAGCAGAAACTTGACAAAACAGTCAAAAGCTGCAGAGAAATAAAGATAAGGCGAAAAGGATTATTGCAACTAGAGCTCAGAAAGGCATTGTTAATTTTCAAGCATGCAGATTCATGTGTTTGAAGGGTGGCAAGAGCGGAATAATGATTCAAGAATAGGTGGTCATGATGTGGACTGGATAGATACATATTAGTCATCCAAAGTGTTTGGTCATGAAAGGAAAACCTAAATGAGAACTTATTTTGCTAGAGGAGGCCATGGGATTCAGTGAAGATCGTTTCAGATAGAGAAGGATTCTATCTATTTGAACATACGGAAAGAAGGCACAGGAGAGGTGGGAGATGCTGGAGAAAGAAAAACTAAGTAATGCAGGAAGCTGATTCTGAACAGGTACAATAGTGAAAAAAAAATTAAGACACAGTTGTGGGACACTAAGGTAAAGTCCTGGATTCACAGACATTTCTGTTTTGTTGACCTCACTCCCCTGCTACCTAGAGCATAATATTCATTGAATGGTAGGATGAATGGGTTTGTGTTGGGCAGTAGAAAGGAAAGGAGCTTTCATTTATTGAATAGGCTGTAAGATAAATGCTTTACATTAATTGTCTCACTATTTACAACTGCTTCATGAAGTAGACATTACACAACTGGGGGTCAACTGTTAGCATAAGTAATCAATTCATAATGCCAGGTCTGTAGACTGCTTTCTACCTCATGGTCCTGCCTCCCTTGGAACTCACTCTTGTGAAGCTCAGTATAGTAAAGGACATTGTTTTGCTAAAATTGAGTGGTAGCCATGGAGGTTTGGAATAACTACAGAGCTAGGACAGGAACAGTAAAAGCTTTTAGGCAAGGGCTCATTTGAAAATACAGAACAGGAATTTGAAGAACATTTTCTCCAGAAACACTGTGATATCCAGGAATGGCACAGTGCTAAGTATTCTGTATGAGGATAGTTTAATTCCACCCTCATAAAGTCAGTAAGCTACTGTGTTACAGTTTCATAAATTTAGACTTTGCGAGAGGCTTAGGTCGAATTTGAACCCAGGTCTGTTTTTTTGTTTTTTGTTTTTTCTTAAGATTGTATTTATTTTTAGAGGAAGGAAAAGAGGGAGAAATTAAGGGAGAGAAACATTGATGTGAGAGAGAAACATTAATCGGTTGCCTGTTGTATGTGCCCCAACCCGGGACCAAACCCACAACCTAGGCATGTGCCCTGACCGGGAAGCAAACTAGCGATCTTTTGGTTTGTGGGACAACACCCAACCATCTGAGCCAAGCTGGTCAGCACTTTTTAACCTCTGTGCGCTAATGATTTATTTTCATGAAAAGATAGCACAGTGTCTGGTCAGTAGCAAATGCAAATGCTCGAAAATGCTAGTTATTAATCTAATGTTTAATGGTATTCCACTGTATTGCTGGGCTGGATCATAAATTAATCAAATCTCCTATTTAGAAATTTAGGATATTTCAAATTTTGTCTGTATTATTGTAAAGATTAAATGAGGTAATACACACAAAGTTCTTAGAAGGTTTCCACACATAGCACTCAATAAATGTTAGTATTAATGATGATTAAGGAAAAGCTTTGCATATATTCTTACTTATTTCCTTGGGATAAACAAGGGGAGAATGACTGGGTCAAAGAATATGCATAATTCAAGGCCCTTGATACAAATTGCAGTGATCTTTCTAAGATCTGATAATGACACATGCATAAATCCTTCAGTGAGCTCCATTGCCACGTGTGGGAAGGGAGGACACAAAGCTCTCCTGGATCTAGCCAGCTTCTGCCTCCTTCTCCAACCGCATCCTTTCCCACAGCTCTGCTCGCAGCCTAGACATATGCCATTCTAAAGTAGTTACAGTTGTTAATCCTTTCCATGTGGAGACCTGCCTCCTTGTTTTCAAAAACTAGGTGTTTTTCCTGCCTAGAAGCTCCTCCCCCAAGTCACAACTTATTTTAGATCCCATTTCTACCCAGAAACCTGCCCTGTTCCTCCCTCCCTCCCATCTGGGTTAGGCAGGCCTCTGATGTCTGTCAGAGTCTGCTGTGTATATCTCTTTACAGCACTTATCCGTCCTACAGTGAAATTTATTTTGGTTACTTGTCCAATATGCTAGGCTACATATAAGCTTTTAGAGCACAAGGAAAATGCAGTTTTGGGGCTTGGTATCAATAGTTGGTGCTGAATACACATTGGTTGGATAAATGGATGAATGAAGAAACAAAGATCAGTAAACATACTCCCTTGACGGAAGGAGAGCAGTCAGTAAGCCATACCTCTTCTGCCTTCTTCCCAGGACCACATTCTCTCCCCATCCCGGTCATAAATCCCAGCAATGCTTGATTTAACTATGTTTTAGTTAGACTCTTGATTGTAAGAAACTGAGACATACTTAGCTAACTCAAGTAAAGACTATAGTGGTAAGGATTCACACAAAGCCTAAGAAAGAGGGTTGGAGTCTTATGGAAGTCAAGAATAAATAAGGCAGGTTTCTATGCAGATTGCAGCCCGTGGGTGGTACTTGGGGAATGGAAGGACTTGGCTTCAGTGCTTTACCACTAATGTGGCTGGGCTGCTCTTTCCCCTGACTGCGACTAATCCTCCTTCCCACATAGCCATGGGTTCTGCCTTCTGCTAACTTTGGCTCCCCTAATCCCTGTGGCTACTCCATCCCTCAGGGTCCCCTTTTAGCTCGTCATCCTGGTGTTTCTTAGTTCACCTTCCTGAGGAAGGATGTTATCTCTCCAAGTTAGAGCACAGTTCTGTCTGCTGGGTAGCCTGTAAAATGTCCACCTGTGGCCTATTAATTACAGGCTGTCCTTGCACAAAGGGTTATAAATGGAGTATCTTTGAAGAGACTTCGGTATTTACTTGACTGTTATCTATGTAGTTTATAAAATTTATGTTTTTTATCCAGTAACCATCGGGGCAATATTGAATGAATTTATAAGTATAAGTATAGTATGAGCCTTAATCTGTTTTTGACTCCCAGAAACAAAACTTTGCCTCTAGAGTCATGGCAAAATAAGTACCACGTTGTGTTCTGACTAGCAATGTACATGCCTTTTGCTCTAGTGCTGGGGCAGGGTGGGCTTGCCCCTGGCCTTGCTTTACTTTCCTTCCCTTTCTGTAGGGTATTGAGTTGAGGGTGGATATAGAACTCACTGGTATACGGAGAAGTCTTACTTCATGGGTCAGAAAAGTACAGATGAGACTGGTCTTTCTCCTATTTACCTTCCCACCCCACACCTTTATTTTATTAGGACCCCGCCCTTATCCACACGGAGAGCGCGCAGGAGGGAATGGCTGCTGTGGCTCCCACTGCCAGATGCCAGGTGATGTAGGCTTTTCTGTTTTTGAGATACTTTATTAGTCTCTAGAATGTAAACCCTTTTCTTTCTCTCTCCTGGAGCTTTTTTGGTCAGGCCCACCAGGTACATGAAGGATTCCTTAGGGAGCGCTTCCTTCCCCTTTGACTTGTGGTGTCCTTCAGTGACCTTTTCATGCCTTGGACATTGGCTCACTGGCCTGTCATCAGTCAAATAGTCCCTGTGGCATTTGCTCTGAGTGATTTTGCCTAAAAATGATTGTACGAGTCTGATTGGAAAGTTTGGGGAACAGTGGGCTGGTTTGGTTCTGACTTTTCTTTGTACATCCATGTATGGACTGAAAGCAGGCCCCACGTACTCTAGAGGGTACTGGGTTAGGTTGGGGAATGTGAGCACCTCAGTGAGATCATAAGAGTTTTGAGGAGAGTTTGGTGGGCAGGGACATGTGCTTGCCCCATTTCCACGCAAAGGCAGAGGGTCTTGAATTACATGCTTTGGCTTAAAACTTCTGCAGACACAGTAGAGACTCATCTGGGGTTTTAGGATGGAGGAAAAGGATGCAATCTTATAGAATCACAGATCTTTAGAGAAACTGAGAGGGATTCTAAAGACTGTCTAGTCAACATCATTGCTTTAAGGATTTGTCAAAAAAAAATAAAAATAAAAAAGACAATGGGTAGAATTTGAGTAAGGTTGTAGATTAGACAATAGTAAAATGTTAACAGTATTTTCTTGATTCTCTTATAACTGTGATTATATAAGAGAATATCCTTGTTTTTACAAAATATACACTGAAATATTAGTGAGTAAAGGAATGTCATGTTTGCAAGTTAACTCAAGAAGTTCAGTTCGGGAAGAATACAGGAGAAGAAAAGTATGCTCAGAGAGACAGGAGGATAAAGCAAATGTGGAAAATGTTAACATTTGGGGAAGCTGGGTGAAGGGTCCGTGGGAATTCTTTGTTTCTTTCTTACAAGTTTTCTGTAAGTCTGAAAATCAAGAGCCTTAATATTCAGAGGCCCAACTGTGGCTATAGTGGGGTGGGATTATGACCAATGGAGATTATGCTACTTTTTCCAAGTTCATCAAAGCTTTACTTTGTCAGACCATTTTCCTTCCCCTCCCTCCACAACCTCCAGGGCTCTCATCTTTATAACAGTTTTGTCTGGTCCATGTAAAGAGAAGGGTTATGAGTAAGGGAGAATGTAATTGTGCTTCCAGGAATCAGTGACATTCATGGATGTGGCTGTGATTTTCACAGACGAAGAGTGGAGGCATCTGATCCCTATTCAGAGGGATCTTTACAAGCAGGTGATGCTGGAGAACTACGAGAGCATTGTCTCACTAGGTAAGTAGAGCTTCCCATTAGTAGCTGGATTCTACGTGTTAATATGGGATTGAAGGGCTAATAAATTGATACCTCTTCTCCCACCTGAGTTCTGAGCCACTGAGAGACAAGATGGAAGAGTAGGAGGATGTGGCTTAGGTGTCCAGCAACAGTGGGCTTCCTGATCTTGAACCCCAGCATTGGACAGACTTGCTCCCTGAGCTGTGAGCAGGGACCACCACAGTCTCCACCACAGTCTCCCTTGCTCAGCAGCCTGGCCCTGCTGCACAAAGGGCCTGCAGAAGTAGAGCGGATGTGTACCTGCCTCAGGGAGCTGGCTCTCCAGAGAGGGCATACAGGAGAGGCCGAGTTATTTATGCCCAGTTCTTTCACCAACTCATCAGTCAGGTAATTTAGTCAGCTCCATGCAGAGGGCTAAGGGTAGGTGAGGGGCCATCTTTTTGAGGGAAAATATCTCCTCAGAAGCAGACAAGGAGGGGAGATGTGTTTTACGTTAAAAGAAGGTGGTGTGGGAATTGGAATACAAGGTTGTGCCTTAGAGTAGGTCACTAGAAATGTGTTTGGTTTTGAATATTTGCCTTAAGTGACATCTTAGATGCCCACAGAAGATACTCTGTAATTAGAGACTTTCATGACAAAGGAAAAATTAAGAATGACTGCTGGTGTCAGGTATTCATGAGAAGTAAAGCTGGGCTCCTGCAGGTAATGGAACCTCTCAGGAGCTTCCAGAATAAGAGGCTGAGAGAGTGTGCAGATTTAGAACCAGGCTTAAGATAAGCATCGGGTGACAGTAAAAGGAATCATATTGCAGATTTCATGCAAGGCAGGTCAAAAAAGCAAGTGTAACACTTCCTGGATTAGCCTAAACAGACCATATATGGAGAACAGAATAGTGTTCATGGAGTATTAAGGGAGACTACCAAGCCTTTGTCACAGGCTTTGGTGGAATGAAGTACCGCGGGGAACATAGAATTCATCAGATCAGAGACAAGAATCCCCAGGGAAGTGATGGATGTGGCTACTTTGTCAGCAGAAAATCAGCACACAACTGGATAGATGATTCTGGGGCCCAGTAAGAACATGCCTCTCTTTCCTAAGTTGGGGGACTAATGCAAGGGAAATTTAGACCTCAAGACTATTTCTAGGAGGAAAATCTGTATAACCAAAATGGATAGGTTCACTTCTAGAAATTTGTCCCAAGGCAATAATGGGATTAGTGGCTCATGCTGTACATACATGCTCATATTTTTTTTTAAATATTAAAACCAGTCTGAAATGTCTGCCAGCAGGAGATTAAATTAGATTATTCCATATACTATAGTATCAGGTAGTTATGAAAATGGTGACATAGATCTGTGTTAATGGAAATAATTTTTCAATTTATTATGTGAAAAAATCAAGTTTACAAATCAACATTATTTCAGTATCCAGTTTTTAACAGTTATATCTATAGGTATCTTTCAGTATTGAGATGAATAGAAATAAAAATAATTAACACAAAGTAAAAAAAAGATTTTTCTTTTGACTTATACATACCTCTAATTTTTCTACAATGAACATGACCCACTTCTTTAAGTAAAAGCATAATACTAAAGGGTAAGCAAACAAAAAAATTGCACTTTTATTACATGTTTTTACTCAAGATGATCTTTTTTTCATTCTTATCTTCCTTGAGCCAAGGAGTTTCCACCCATCCTACCAGCACTAAAGCCAAGAGCATCCCATTTGCCTCTGGAGGAAGAATAAACACATTCATTCAGGGAATTTCTTGACCAGTGCTACTTGTTCCTTTTTAGAACCTCAGTGTTAACCTCTATCCAGATGCGCCTGCATCTTCTGCATTACTTTGTAGTCCACATTCTTAGAATGCATGGTCTGCCTTCTGTATTTTCTCTGTGAAAGTCCTAGAGGCTGAGATTAAGCTTTGGAGTGGTTGTGTATTTTGATCTCGTACCTGGCTTCTTTCTTTCTCCATGAGCAGGACTTCCAGTTCCTCAACCCGATGTGATTTTCCAGTTGAAGAGAGAGGATAAGCCTTGGATAGTTGATCTTCATGGATCTGATGAGAGAGGGAACATTTCTCTAGGTAACTGCATATCAGCAGGGTAGGGAAGTTTATTTTGTGCTTATTTGAGGGTTTGTGGCAGGGAGTATTGGCTCTCACCTTTTTTCACATCTTCTGCTTTAGTGCTATTCTGTCACCCACTAGCTTTCATTTTTCCTATACCTAAAGGTATTACTCATCTTTATTCACCAAATGCTACTGTCAGATCTGTCACGTTGCCTATTCATAATTTGATATTCCTATTTTTCACCATCCCCTCCACTTTGCATACTCTCCTAATTATTCCGACCATGTTGCCCATAGAATTTTTGTCTCTTCTGAGATGTCAAATCAGATCTATTCCCTGCCTTTTTCTTTATTCCCAAGTCTCAGTCTTTCCCTAGAGAATATGGCTATTTGTGGGAGGAAGCAATGCAGTGACCATATTACTTGTTGGATTTGTCATAGTACCTCTTCTTTCTGCTATAATATTTTCTATCCCTGGAAAGAAACTGCATCTGTGTTTTGTCTATTCCAGACTGGGAGACTAAGCCTGAGATTCAAAGTGCTTCAGAAGAAGAAAAATCAGAAGGAATGTCGAGGGAAAAGCTTGGAAGAAAAGGTCCTCTGTGTCCTAAATTTGAAGTTCGTGCACTGGAAGGTGGGTTGGAAACAGAGAAGGAAAGCCCTGCGGTGGAGACCTGCAAGAAATCCTTTTTCCTGGAGGAAAACTTGCGACAAGGGGCAACTCCTCCTAAGAGAATTCTCACTAAAGACAGAGACCAGGAGTGCAGCAGTTGTGGGAAGACCTTTTTTGACCACTCATCCCTTATCCGCCATCAGAGGACTCACACAGGAAAGAAGCCCTATGACTGTCGCGAGTGTGGGAAGGCCTTTTTCAACCGTTCGTCTCTAACTGTACATCAGCGAATCCACACTGGAGAGAAGCCCTTTAAATGCTGTGAGTGTGGAAAAGCCTTCAGTCATAGATGCAGTCTGAGCAGACATTTGATGTCTCACACTGGGGAGAGCCCCTATGAATGCAGCGCATGTGGTAAAGCCTTTTTCGACCGTTCATCCCTAACTGTACATCAGCGAATTCACACTGGAGAGAAGCCATTTAAATGCACTGAGTGTGGGAAAGCTTTCTTTGATCGTTCGTCCCTCACTCGACACCAGAGAATTCATACTGGAGAAAGTCCTTATGAGTGTAGTCAGTGTGGGAAAGCCTTCAGCCAGAAAAGCATTCTTACTCGACACCAGCTAATTCACACTGGCAGGAAGCCTTATGAATGTAATGAGTGTGGGAAAGCCTTCTATGGTGTCTCGTCACTGAATAGACATCAAAAAGCTCATGCTGGAGAGCCTCGCTACCAGTGCAGTGAGTGTGGGAAGGCTTTCTTTGACCGTTCATCCCTTACACAGCATCAGAAGATTCACACTGGAGACAAACCCTATGAGTGCAGTGAATGTGGGAAAGCCTTTAGCCAGAGAAGCCGGCTTACGCGACATCAGAGGGTTCATACAGGAGAGAAACCCTTTGAATGTAGCGTATGTGGGAAAGTGTTCAGTTCTAAATCATCAGTTATTCAACATCAACGGCGCTATGCCAAGCAGGGCATAGACTGAGTTGGGTGAAAGCTTTAGTCAAAGGACCTCCATGAACACTTAAGATAGGTCTTCCCCATCTTAAATCCACCAATTGATTATTCTACCTATTCTGGCTCCCACTCTCCTTTCCTGTCTCTGCTACCACAGTGTTTGAATAAAAACTCTACTACGTTACAGAACTGAAGTGGGATGCTGGAAATTAAGGTGCAATTTTTTAAAGAGTCAACAATTTTCAGAAGTTCCTTGGACAATAGGATAAATGTTAGGAGGTGATCCTCACACGCACCTATTAACTGAGGCCCCTGGTATCACTGCACTTTAAATAACTGGAGGCTACAACAGGAGGGGAAAGGCAGAATTTTATCAGCAGGACTATTGTTTCCCAAATAGTTCCTTTTATAGCTGTTAGTCCCTCTCTTGGAGCTTTTATAGGCACCGATCTTTCTTTTTCTGCCCCTGCTTTTAGATCTCTTTAATACAGTTACTACTAATAGCCAGCACTTACTGAACATTTGTTATGGGGTAAGCAGTCAGCTAAGAGTTTTGCAAGATTATTTGATCTTTTCAACAACCCTATTAAGTAGGTACTCTTACTACCTGCATTTTACAGGTGAGCAAACTTGAGTTTAGAGAGGTTAAATAAATTGCCCAAGGTGACAGCTAGTAAAAGGTGAAACCAGGTCTTGAAGACTGGTCTACCTTCAAAATCTATTCCCTTTACTGTTATGTTATAAAGTCTGTTTTATAATTTATGTGCATGTATTATCTACTTAATTAGATTGTAAGCACTTGGAGGCATGGCCTGTGTCTTTGTAGCTCAAACCATGCCTTGCAAATAATAGGTGCCCAATAAATATTTATCTGAATTAATGACTTTTCTTCTTACCCAGTTCTATTTAAAACATCTCTTGTATTAACATCCTTTCTCTGAATTGTCAGTTTAGCCTATACCTTTATCATCAAAGGGACTCGTTATTGCAGTAGTCACTTTCTGATTCTAGTTCTTCCCTCTTCATCATTGAAGAGCGATATGCTAAGCTATGATGCCATAACAAACCCCAAATAGACAAAGATTAATTTCTCACATAAAACCTGATGTGAGTCTATCTACTCTGTCCTCATCGTTTAGAACATGTTGCTTCCAAGGTCATCATGGAAGAAAAAGCTGGAAGATTTTGTGAGATATTTTTAAGGGTCATCACTTCTCTCCACATCTCATAAGCCAGAACCCAGCACCAAGAGGCGAGGAAGGTACACCCTGACTGGTGTGGCTCAGTGGCTTAAGAGTCAGCCAGTCAACCGAGTCAGGGCACATGCCTGGATACAGGCCAGGCATGTGGGGGTGTGTGAGAGGCAACACGTCGGTGCTTCCCTCTCTCTCCCTTCCCCACTCTAAAAAATAAAATCTTTTTTTAAAAGGCTAGGAAAGGAAACAAGCACCTCAATATTTGGTTAACATCAACAACTTCTGTTGGTTAGATTTTGCCTATTAGTTTTAGGCCATTCTTTCCAAATGACCCTTCTGTCCATCTTTGTCTTACTCAGGACTCAAAAGTGTGCCTCAATTAGTGAGTGTCCTGGATATAAAGGTTTAGCTTGACATGATCCCCCATTGCCGAACTTTTAAGTCTTGACTCTCCAAGCTTCTATTCCCTGGCCGCAGCCCAATTTTTTTTTAATCAAAGGTCAGGCATCAGACAACTTTGACTAGGTGTCTGCTTAAGGCGAAGCTTGGAGAAGACTTCTCCAACCTACTAACGTTCCTGTGTATCTTGGCCCCCCTTTCTTTGAGCAGATGAGTGGCAGGGAAGGCTTCATGTGTGGACTTTTGAAGCAACTTGAAGAAAAACAGTACAGAATCTATCAGAATGAATAATATTGGGTATTATTTAATAAGATTAGAAAATAAAAGGGACTTTTGGCTGATGACTGTCTGAGAGTTCTGTGAAGAGGATTCTTTTTTCACGCATGGAAAAGCATAGCCCTGGGATCCCACATGTGTGAGCAAAGACTCCAGCGTGTATGATGGCCCAAGTCAGCATACGTGGATTCATGTTTGTGGAAAAAGAATTTCCTGAAAGGGAATTTGGCTAACATATTTCTTAAAAAATTACTGTCTTGCTGGATCCTTCCCCCCTCCCTGGATCAAAAGACTTATGCTAATGTGTGTCCAGGACCAAATGTTTATAGATAAACACAAGACCCTTGCCCTTACATTTACATATCCCCCATTTGATGTACCACCCCCGGTCCTGTCTACCACCAGACCTGAATATACAATCTATGCATAAGTTAATGAAGACCAATCTGATGGTCTGTGCCCCAAATCTTCAATAAAAACCCCTGGACCCGAGGCTCGGGGGGCTCTCCCAGATGATGAGGGAGGAGTCATGTGGTCCTGGATCCCTTTTCCTGAATATTTTTGAGTGAGAATTATTTATAAACACATTCAGTCATGGTCACCATGGATTCTGCATAGCCATGAATCCACGACAGTTCTGCATCTTTTATTTACTGCCTTGTTAAATGTAAATGGAGGATCAAATATTTCCCTAAGACATTCTGGCAATGCTAGCAAAATGAAACTAGAAATCAGAAGTTTAACATTTTTGAGTACAGAGGTAAATAAAACTAAGTGGGGACACAAATTCGATAGTTGTTTTTAAATATGATATTCTGTACAAGATTTTTTTTTAATGTGAAATACTGTTCCATCTCCTACTAAAAGTTCTGAGGAAAGGGCCATTTTATGTTTCAATTGGTATCACAATAGGGCATTCAGTAGTGGAGGCATTAAATTTTGCGGTTTTAGCTTTACCTAGTGGCCATTAGTAGGATCCAATATTGGAATCAGAAACTGACCAAATTGGAAGTATGCTGGAATTCTTTTTTTTAAACAAATAGACATACTTTTTAAAAGAAGATTTTATTTTTACAGAGAGGGGAAGGTAGGGAAAACGAGAGGGAGAGAGAAACATTGATCACTTGTCTCTCACACGCCCCACTCCCCTCCCACTGGGGATCTGGCCTGCCATCCAGGTGTGTGCCTTGGCAGGGAATTGACCCAGCAACTTTTCAGTTTGTGGGACAATGTTCAACCCACTGAGCCACACCAGCCAGGGCAGACACATACCTCTTTTATTTATTTTTTTATCCTTACCTGAGGACATGCTTACTGATTTAGAGAAAAGGAAAGGGAGGGAAAGAAACACTGATTGGCCCTGGCTGGTGTAACTCAGTGAATTGAGCATGGGCCTGCAAACCAATTGGTCACTGGTTCAATTCCCAGTCAGGGTACATGCTTGGGTTGCAGGCCACATCCCCTGTAGGGGACACAGGAGAGGCAACCACACATTGATGTTTCCCTCTCTTTAAAAATAAATAAATTTTAAAAAAACAAACAAGCATCGATTAGTTGCCTCTTTTATGCACCTCAACCACAGATGGAACGACAACCCAGGCATGAGCCCTGACCAGGAATCAAACGGACAACCTTTCAGTTTACAGGACAATACCCAATTACCTGAGCCACCATGGCCAGAGTGAAATTAGTTTTGAGGGAATGAAATAATCTCTTTGGTGCTTAAATAAGGCCTAACTAAATTTTAAAAGACAACTGAATCCTTAGCACACAAGTTAAGCACTCCACAAAGCAACTCTTGCCAGGAAAGTCTGCAATACTAGAGAACTTAGAAAAGAACAGAATATGGTAGATAAAGAAAATCTGTGCACTGAATTAACAAGTACATGTCTAGTCATGAGAACTTGAGTCCCAAATATGAACTTTCTATAACTAGAAACTTTGGTAGGAGAATAAATATCAAACTAATACTGATTTAGGACCTTCACAGTTGGGTTATTAGCTCTTAGTCTGCTCTACATGGAACTTTGTGTAGCTCTGATTTGGGTTGTACTTGTTCTTCATCTCCTGAAGACTCTTAAATTCCATGACCTTTGGCTCTTCTGACCTCTGGTGGGCACACTTGTCACTCAACCGTTCTTGTTTCTAGGGTGATGGTGGTTTTTACCTTTGTTTTAATCTTATTAATGAGTAAGACTCATTAGCCTGGCCCTGCTATTCCATTGATATCCTGGACAAGCTGCCTTCCCTTTCTCTTCACTTACTTGTAGCTCCTGAAGGTGAAAATATACCAAAAAGTTCCAAGTCCAGTTGCAACAGTCAGCTGCAGCCCTGGTAGCTATGGGGTGAGGTTAGGGGAGGGGAGTGTCCAGGTTTAAGAAGTCAGCCACTATGAACCAGGAGATGGGCTATGTTTATTTATTTTATTTTATTTTTTTTATTTATTTATTAGAGGAGAAGGGAGGGAGAAAGAGCAATGTATGGTTGCCTCTCACATGGCCCTCACTGGGGACCTGGCCTGCAACCCAGGCATGTGCCCCAACTGGGAATCGAACCGGGACCCTCTGGTTCCCAGCCCACGCTCAATCCACTGAGCTATGCCAGCCAGGTGTATGTTTAATCTCAAAGAATGCCACCAAGTCAAAGTTAACTCAAGACATAGTTCATCCATGAGTGGTCATCCTTCAGTACGAAAGCAGCATACATGAGAATGTAACTGAAATCCAGGCCACCAAGTCCTATTAGACATGATGTCCTTCTTGCCTTCAACATCACTTATCTGTGAAACCAAATGCAGACCCCTACCCACATCTACACTGTAGAGACAGATTGGCTTCCTCACACCTACAGCTCTGAGAGTTCCACTTAGTAATAAAGCAGTTATTTCAGAGAAAGCAGAGAGAGGTTGGGTACCAAGATGAGAAGAATGGGATCCGTATGTCTAGATGTTTTTTAAAAAACACATTAATTTTTTGGTGCCATGGCACTTCAGTGATGAAGGATTGAGAATTAACATGGCATTCTCTCCTTTCATCTTGTTAATAAGCAGGAATATGGGACTTTAGGACAAATGGAGTGATGGTGAAGTCCAGGAGCAGAGGCCATAAAAATCAGTCCCCATGATGATCAAAGACCTGGTCCCTGCTGTAGTGCCCAGATGTTGAACATGCCAGAGGTACTGGGTAAAGATGTAGATTTCTTTCCATCATACATATGTATTAAACCTGTGCAAAGACTGCAGAAGGGGCAAATGACCAAATATCCTAGGACCAGCTATTTGATGTATTGAGCTATTTTATAGAACCTCATGATAAAGTAATGTGCAATAGCTAAATTATCTATAATGAGCATTGAGTAATGCTTACTATGGCAGAGGTGGTTAGTTGCCTAACTTGTAGCTAGTCATTATTCTTATTTCTTATTTGTTTGTTTGTTTATTTATTTATTTAGAGATGGGAAGGGAGGGAGAAAGAGAAGGAAGTAAACCTCAATGTGTGAGAGATGATCAGTTGCCTCTTGTACACCCTCAAGTGGTGACCTGGCCTGCAATCCAGGCGTGTGCATGGCTGGGAATTGATCTATTGGTTTGCAGGCTGGCACTCAATCCACTGAGCCACACCCGCTAGGGATCTTCTCTTTAATAACAGGAAATCTGAGTCAGTTCTGAGCAGCAGAGTACCCTGTTTCTCAACCTCTCTTGCAGTGAGGTATCAGGCCAATGAAATGCTGCTGTATGAACTATCAGGCCAATGATATTTTGATATATTTGGAACTTGTTGGAGAGGATTTCTAGAAAGGCACCTTAAGAGGACAGCTTAAAAACTCCCTTTTGCCCTTATTCTTTGTTTCTCTCCACCTGGAATATGGATTTAATGGCTGTAGCTATAAATTGGAAATTGACTACATTTGGGTGGTACAGGTATCCTTCACTATCCATTGAGCTCTGGGACATTCCAACATTTATGTAGTTGGTTTCTAAATAAGCAGCTTCAGTATTACTTGGGAACTTCTTAGAAATGCAAATCCTGAACTTCTGGCCAAGATGGAGGTATAGGTAGATATACTTTGCCTCCTTGCACACCAAAAGAAGGACAAAAACAAATTTAAAAAACAAAAAATAAGCAGAACTTCCAGAAAAACTGTATGGAAGTCTGACAACCAAGGAGTTAAAAAAAAACAAAACATTCATCCAGACCATTAGGAGGGGCGGAGATGGGCAGCCGGGCAGAGAGGATGTGCATCAAGGTGGTGGCTGGTGGACCAGGTGACTCCACATTTGCATGAGGATAAACCAGGAGGAACAACTGGGGAATGAGACAGACCACACAACCCAGGGTTCCAGTGCTGGGAAATAAAGCCTCAAAACCTCTGACTGTAAAAACCTGTGGGGGTTGTGGTGGCAAGAGAAACTCCCAGCCTCACAGGAGAGTTCATTGGAGAGACCCACAGGGTCCTAGAATGTACAAAAACCACCCACCTGGGAATCAGCACCAGAAGGGCCCAATTTGCTTGTGAGTAGCAGGGGAAGTGACTGAAAGCCGGCTGAGAGCCAAGCAAGTGGCATTGTTCCCTCTTGGACCCCTCTCTCACATACAGAACCACAATGCAGTGGTGTGGTTTGCCCCACCTGATGAATACCTAAGGCTCCGCCCCTTACAATGTAAAAGGTGCACTGAGACCAAAAAATATGGCCCAAGTGAAAGAACAGATCAAAGCTCCAAAAATAGAACTAAGTGATGAAGAGATAGCCAACCTACCAGACACACAGTTCAAAACACTGGTGATCAGGATACTCACAGAAATGGTTGAGTATGGTCGCAAAATAGAGGAAAAAGTGAAGGCTATGAAAAGTGAAATAAAGGACAATGTACAGGAAACCAACAATGATGGGAAAGAAACCAGGACTCAAATCAACAATTTGAAACAGAAGGTAGAAATAAACATTCAACTGGAACAGAATGAAGAAACAAGAATTCAAAAAAATGAGGAGAGGCTTAGGAACCTCTCCTCAAGAGAAGGGTTGCCAGAAGGAGAAGAGGAAGAACAAGAAATTGAAAACGTATTGAAAACAGAGTGAAGGAGAACTTCAATATCTGGCAAAGGAAATAAGAGTTCCAGAAAGTCCTGGAAGCTCAGAGTCCCAGAGAAGTTGGACCCAAGGAAGCACACACCAAGGCACATCATAATTACATTACCCGAGATTAAAGATAAGGAGAGAATCTTAAAAGCAGAAAGAGAAAAGGAGAGTTACCTACAAAGGAGTTCCCATAAGACTAGCAGCTATTTCTCAAAAGAAACTTTGCAGACAAGAAGGAAAGAAATCATGAAAGACAAGGACCTACATCCAAGATTACTCTATCCAGCAAAGCTGTCATTTAGAATGACACAAGATCAAGTTAAAGGAGTTCATCATCACCAAGTCCTTATTATATGACATGTTAGAGGGACTTATCTAAGAAAAAGAAGATCAAAAATATGAACAGTAAAATGACAATAAACAACTATCAACAACTGAACCTAAAAAAACAAACAAAAAGAAACTAAGCAAACAACTAGAACAGAAACAGAATCACAGAAATGGAGCTCACATGGAGGGTTATCAGTGTGTGGGGAAGGGAGGGGGGAATGAGGGAAAAGGTACAGGGAATAAGAAGCATAAATGGTAGGTAGAAAATAGGGGGAGGTTAAGAATAGTATAGGAAATGCAGAAGCCAAAGAACTTATATGTACGACCCATGGACATGAACTAAGGGGGAGAATGCTGGTGGGAGGGGGGTGCAGGGCTGAGCGGAGTAAAGGGGAGAAAAAAAATGGGACAACTATAATAGCGTAATGAATAAAACATATTTAAAAAAGAAGTGCAAATTCTCAGGCCTCACCCCAGACATCCTGATAAGGGTGTTTTCAGCATAGTGTACAGCAAGCCTTCCAGGTGATTCTGATCATGCAACAAAGAGCAGGAGAACCACTGGCTTAGAGGTTGGGAAGAGGAGCAACTACTTAAGGAGACTGAGGAGTGGCCAGTCAAGGAAGAAAACCAGAATGTTTCCAGGAAGAAATAATCAATTTCATCAACTACTGTTGGTAGGTAAAGTGAGAACTGACAACTGACCATTCATCTGGTTTAAAAAAAGAGGGGGCGGGGGAGTTCTGTGATGGGGACAGTTAACCAAAGTTAGAAGGGCATTATTTCCTCATGTTCCAGACATGTCAGTTGGTTCTTTCATACACACCATTTTTAAAAATAAATTGCCCGTTCTTGCTGATGGAGGGGTGGGGGACTCCCTCCAGCAGTTCTTTGCGTTGGTAGGGCTATGCATACCACACGCCCCCTCTCCTCCAGGCCTAGCCATTAGACCAAAAGCAGCCAACCTAGAAACCAGGCAAGTGTGGCTATCTGTGTAGCAGAAACCGGATATAATAGGGGCTTACACAGAATACCAGTTTACACTCCTCTCACGTTAAAGCCCAAGCTCTGTTCCAGGAAACGGCTAGGGACGCACTTCCTTCTGTCTTGTCGGTTCACCATTCCTAGGGTGTTACCCTTGTCCACATGCTCAAAATGACGTGTCCGTGTTCCAGCCAGCACGTACGAGCTTTCCTGTTCATGTTAAGCATCACTTTCCTTTCCTCCCCTGGGCAAGAGGCAGGGCTGGTGAGAAATGTAATCTTTACTCTGCAAAGCCTGAGACTTAGCTACAAGTGGGGACTTTCATTATAGAGAAAGAACAAACAGGCACTGTGGCTTGTACCGAAACACGGACAGTCTGGCTGATTCCATTTTCTTTCTTGGAATTTGAAATGGATGGAAAATTGGTTACTTCATAACGGGGAGATAAACAAACCCAGGCACCCACTCCCGGCAGGCAGCTCCGAGAGCTCGTGGGGAGTCTGGAGGACTTCCAGATTCCAGTCTCCTGAGGTCGGCGGGCCTCTCGGGGACTTGGCTTTTTCTGGGCTGAGGTAATTTCCGGGGCTGAGATCCTACTTTTCCTAATTCCCAGGTGCAGCCGGGAATAAACATCCCCGGGGGCTCAGCTGAGGGGACGCGGCACAGGCGCCTCCCCTCAGGGCCGAGGAGGGAATCCCGCGGCTGGGGGCCACCCTCCACGGGGTCCAGTTGCAGGGAGCGAAGGTTGCACGCGAAGCGCGGTTTAGCGCGGCCGAGGGCATCTTTAGCGGCCAGAGCCCAGAGACGGCCTCGAAAAAGAGGCGACCCTTCGACTACCCACAAGACGCGTTCTGGGGGCCGGGCGCTCGCGGAGAGCCAGTCTCAGCGCCTGACGGGACGGGAAACGCGGCGCGACCTGCGGAAGGGTGCCTGACTGGAGCGCCGCGGCTGCCCTTGCGAGCCGGCCCCCGGTGACGCGCCTCGCAGCGCGGAAGGTTCTGGGAGTGGTAGTTCGACCTTGTCTTCGGCCGGCGTGCCTTAGATCCCTGGGCTGCTACATTCCTCGGTCGCCGGCCCGGCTTCCTCCGTGTCTCGCGTGAGGTCCAGCCTGCGGTCGAGGGCAGCTGAGTGCGGGCCCTTCTAAACCTCAGTGGCTGGAGGGAGGGCGGCAGGGAGGCCCCTCGGGCGCGTGCCAGGCGGTCCGGCGAGGGTCGCACGCGTCCCCAGGCCTCTGGGTGGACAGAACAGTGGACCCCCGCCCCACGGCGGGGTCTCCTGGCCGGCCACGGGAGGGAGTCGCCATTGAGCACGGGGCAGAGGTGAGAATTTCGGAGCGACGCGGCGCGAAGCCTGCAGGAGGATGAAGGGAAAAAGGCTGCCCTCTGGCTGGGGCCAGCTCAGGCGTGGGAAGCATAAGTCCTCTGTGGGAGAGTCCTTTCCTGGAGAGCCGCTACCTGCATCGCCTGCTGGCCCGTTGCCCCCCAAATCAACAGAGCTGACAATTTGACTTTTGAGAATGACTTCCTCTTGTCCTCACAGGAACCCCAAAAGCGGGTAGGAAGGGGACTGTTAGGCCCATTGGGCAGATGGGAAAAGTCAGAATTTGAGAAGCCACGGGATTTGTTTAGAATCCTGGATGTTTCCCTGTCAGACCCATCACTTTTCTTTGAATGCCAGTATTGTATATGAAAAACCAGTGTTCAAAAAGAATTTAGTTTTCCTTCATCACTTGAGCCTGGAATGGAACAGGAATGAATCATTCAGTGAAGCACGGATCAACACAGATTTTTTCATTATTATTTTGACCACCACTCAGCAGATGACAGATAGAAATATGTATTTAATGTATGTGTCCAGATTCTCCTAGCAGAGTTCTACTGGAGTTCAAGAGCAGAGGAGAATAAGAGTAACCTGAGACAGCCGTGGTCATGGCTACCTTGATTCCAGGATGTTGTGAGATTGTCCCTTCATTCTCTGAGTTGATTCTTCTTAGGTGACAAGTCGCTGTGTATGGCAGTTTCTGCAAGTTCACTGCAAGGCAAGAGTAATCATCATAGTTCCTGTCTCACTTCTAGGGTCATTTTCTGAGGACTCAGACCTTCCCCATGCTGGAAACCCAGAAGAAAATGGTGCAACCACTGTGCTACTGACCCCTGTATCCCAGGTGGGTCTAGATTACTACTTTTTTTTCCTTCTGTTCTCAGAGCATGGATGTGGTTTCTTCCATTGTTAAGGAATTGCTCAGCCCTGAGTCCTAGACCACTGTGTTCACCCTGATTAACTGATGAGTGGTGAACTTCATGATAAATGTTCCTCACTTGTGCAGAACTTTCCCTCCTGATATTACTTATTCCCTACCCACTTAGTGCTTGATTCACACTTAGTAGCTCTGCAGTAGTCTAATTGACCTCATGGTGAGAGGCAAATAAAAGTCAGTTGCTCCTGTCTCATGAAGTTTGCTGAGGAGGTCAGATGTAGATAAGTAAAATAGTTCAAAAGCAAGAAGAAAGCCCTGGCTGGTGTAGCTCAGTGGATTGAGCACGGGCTGGGAACCAAGCGGTCCCGGTTCGATTCCCAGTCAGGGCACATGCCTGGGTTGCGGGCCAGGTCCCCATGAGGGCCATGTGAGAGGCACCATACATTGCTGTTTCTCTCCCTCTCTTTCTCCCTCCCTTCCCCTCTCTCTAAAAATAAATAAAAATAAAATCTTAAAAAAAAATAATTTAAAAAAAAAAAGCAAGAAGAAATATATATATCTTTAAATGCAGAAATGACTGGTACAGACAATAGGACATGGAGGAGGTTTTTCATCCTCTAGAGACTGTATTTGGGGGTGGGAGGAAACTGGGGCCCTGGCTTGTGTGGCTCAGTGGATTGAGTGCCTGCCTGCAAATAAAAAAATTGCTGGTTCGATTCCTGTCCTGGGCACACACCTGGGTTGCAGGCCAGGTTCCCAACTGGGGGTGTGAGAGAGGCAACTGATTGATGTTTGTTTTGTACATGGATGTTTCTCTCCTCTTTCTCCCTCCCTTCCCCTCTCAAAATAAATAAAAATAAAATATATAAAAAAATACTGGGATAAAAGCTGCACTTTGAAAAACAAGAGAGAGTAGGGAGCTGGAGAATAGAATACAGGAAAATTCCAAGAGAGAGAGAACAGCTTTTGCAAAAAAAAAAAAGCCTCCAAGTGATGGGAGACTTGGGGGCCTTCGAGGAGTATGTGTGTCACTGTGGAGTGAGTTTGAGTGTGATGAGGGAAGCTGGGATATGTTGTAGCCAGACAAACCACAGGAAAATCTACTCTGGGTCTTATTCTAAAGCAAATAAGGCCTCCTTAAAGTTTTTAGAGGCCGAGAAAGATGAGACATGCCACAACTGATTAGAAAGAGAAAATTGGTCAAAATGCTCTAGGGTTTGGCCTAGAACACTGAGTGAATGGCAGACCCTATGGTAAAGGCACTAGAACTACTTTTTAGCCTCAACCCTGGCCTCATAGCACACAGGTGCTGATGGTTCATGTAAAATGCTGGGAGAAAATGCCAGTACTGGTTCTGATACGTGAATTTGTAGATCCCCTTTAGAGCAAAGTGGGGAGAGAAAGTTGTAGCATCTGCTGGACAGTGTCTGCTTAGTCTTCCCAGGCCCCTTGCTCTAGCACATGCACACTGAGTAGTAGCTCCATAAATGAGTTTGATTGCTGAGGTTTTCTCAGGGAACTGAAGTCTGAAAGGAACTGCCAGTTTGTCTGTATTGTGAATATTGTAAAGAAAGAAGACTATAAAGTACAGCCCCTTGAACAACACAGTTTCAACCATACAGGCCCATTTATATGTCAGTTTTTTTCAATAAGTACTGTAAATATATTTTCCTAATATTTTCTGCAGCTTACTTATTGTAAGAATATGGTATGTAATATTGGGTTGGCTAAAAAGTCCATTTAGTTTTTTCCACAAGACACATTTTTCATTTTCACCAATAACTTTATTGATTTGTATATATTAGTGTGTCAGCTATCTCCTGTTATTGGCATCTAGTGGGTCGAGGCCAGGGGTGCTGCTAAACATCTTCTGGTGCATAAAACAGCTCCACAGCAAAGAATTATTTGGCCAATATGTCAGTAATACCAAGAAACTTCACAACCGATTTTTAACTTTTGAGCAGTCACAGCACCTTCTCCATACACTGCACAAATCTTTTTTTTGCATTTCAGTTGTGTTTTTACCTTTTTTGAAATAATAAAGCATAGTACGCTGAAAATGTTGCATGTTTTCTTCCATCTTCAATATTAAAATGGCTGCACAAAAACTCACCAATTTTGATAAGTTTTCTTTTAATGCACACTGATATGACAGTTGTCACAGTATACAATCTAACAAAATTGTTTTCTTTTTTAAAAATTTATTTATTTATTTATTTTTAGAGAGAGGAGAAGGGAGGGAGAAAGAGCAATGTATGGTTGCTTCTCACATGGCCCTCACTGGGGATGTGGCCTGCAACCCAGGTATGTGCCCCGACTGGGAATCGAACCGGGCCCCTCTGGTTCCCAACCCGCGCTCAACCCATTGAGCTACACCAGCCGGGGCATTAACAAAATTGTTTTGGACTTTTTGGCCAATGCATTACATGTAACATACAAAAAGCGTGCTAATCAACTGTTTATGTTATTGGTAAGGCTTCTGGTCAAGGGTAGGCTATTAGTAATTAAGTTTTGGGGAAGTCAAAAGTTACACATGGATTTTCAACTGTGCATGGTGGGAGGTTGGCACCCCTAAACCCCTGTGTTGTTCAAGGGACCATAAACTAAAATAAACAGAGTAGTGATTTCATACTTCCAAGTATTAGAAAAATGAATTACATTATTTTGGCCAGGAGATTTCAAAGTAGGTAGTTTTTTAAACTTATTATGTAAATTGTTTTACCAGTTATTCCGGAAGGGCTATATCATAAACATTAATATACTGCATATACACAAGTTAACCATTATATTTGTACGTATGTTCAGGGGGCTGTGGCAACAGTGGTAGTTCAAAAAGGGCTTAGACTGGTTCATTTACTAGCATCCCGTATGTTAATGTGTCTCATTTAAGTTGAAGTTATATAGACATTTTTTTACAGAATTAGAAAAATGATTAGGCATTTCTCTTCTCAACAGTAAGCAACTGAGCTATAGATTCAAAGGAGCATTACCCATCCTGCTCCTTTGCCCACATTTTAGTAGACAGTTAAAGTTTGTGCCTATCAGCTAGATCAAGGTTAGGCTAGAGTAAACATTTCTGTAATGTTTTCAGTGTTTGATACACTTCTGTTCCCCTCCCCACTTCTATTCCCATGCACACTTTTGTAGAACACCCCATGTGAAAAGTTGTTTCTACTAATTCTTTTTTTTTTAAGATTTTATTTATTTATTTTTAGAGAGAGGAGAAGAGAGGGAGAAAGAGAGGGAGAGAAACATCATTGTGAGAGAGAAACATCAGTCAATTGGCTCTTGTCTGGGATGGAACCTGCAACCCAGGCATGTGCACTGACCAGGAATCAAGCCAGCGACCTTTTGCTTTGCAGGACAACGCCCAACCAACTGAGCCACATCAGGGCTCTACTAATTTTTGTTCAAGTGCTCCTTCCTTCCTTCAACTATCTCACAAAAACTTAGTGTTGCTGCTGTGTGCCAGGTACTAGGACTGCTTCAGTGAGGAAAGACAGACCTGACTTCTGTTCTTGAGCTTACCTTGAGTGGGACAGATGATAATCAGAAAATCTCCTTAATGTGTGCATAATCTAGAAGGGAAGGAAAATGGTGCTATAATCCAGAGTCAGGGAAGGCTTCCCTGAGGAGGTAACACGTGAGTTGAGTTCTGAAGTGTGAGTGGGATTTAAAAAGCTGAAAGGATGTGCAGGGGGAGAGCATTCGGGAACAGGGAGCGGCATGTGGAAAGGGCCAAAGGGAGTATGGCACACGTTTCAAGTAGCTGAAAGGAGGCCACCAATTGTACCACAGAGACTGTAGGGAGGAGTAGTGTATGATGGAGTCGAGGGTAGATGGCAGAGCAGGAGGAGTCAGACCCATTCAGGGCCTCCATGAGAAATGACAAGAATGCTTTGGGAACTTTTTTAATAATACTGTTTTACAAATAAATCTATTTCTGTGATGTGTGTAGCAAACACTTTAATGTTTAATGTATATTGGACTGATTTTATTCTCAAAGGAAAATTGGAGAGATAAATAGTTCATATTTATTGAATCTCTTGTGTTTTAAAACCATACCATAAAGAAAATATTTCATTCATAATTATATTTTCTCCACTTTCCCATGTCTAAATATGAGGAGGGGGTCAAAAAAACCCAGAATTTATTTATAAAAATTGTATATTTATTCTTATGTGTTTAAAATGCAGTCACCTTCTAAGTACTCTACATTTGATGCAATACACCTATTGAGATGTTTTTTCCGCTGCTCAAAACAGTTTTTGAACTTGTTGATTTTGATGACTTTTAGTGCTTCTGACTTTTTTGTTTGTTTGTTTCACCTCTTCCACGTCGTCAAAACATTTCCCTTTGAGGACTTTTTTCACCTGGGGAAACAAAAATAAGTTGCTCAGGAGTGAGATCAGGTGAATACAAACAGTGGGGCGTGGGGGGTCATGTTGTTTTTGGTCAAAAACTGCTAAACACTCAGCACAGTGTGGGCAGGTGTGCTCATAAATCACCCATAATGTATTGAAACTGTCTTACAAATTTTTTTCACTGAAGCCAAACGCAGCGTTTCACAACAACACCAGCTGGTACACTGATACAGGTGGGTTCCTAGCACACTCACCTAGAGAGGGAAGCCTGTACTGCAAGGGGCCTGACCTCCAGAAGATAATTCTGTTTTTTTGAGGGGTGGTCCCACCTCATAATAAGGCTTTCTATAGTTCTGTAATTTAATCTATTGATACATAAACTAGTAACTTAGTATTGTACCTTCAGATTTTACATCAAAGGTGCTTCCTTCCTATTTTCAGGCAAAGTACAGTCCTAATGCATGGAGGCAAGGAGCTAGTCTGTGGCTACAAATACAGCCGTCTCCCTTTATCTAGTTTCACTTTCTGCAGTTTCAATTACATGCAGTCAATCATGGTCCAAAAATATTAAAGGTAGAAAATTCCAGAAATAAGTAATTCATAAGTTTTAAATTGCGCACTCTTCTGAGTAGCATGATGAAATCTTGTGCTTTCCAGGATGTGAATCTTTTCTTTTTCCAGAAGCACCATGCTCTTTTTCACTACCCAGACATTAGTCACTTAGGGGCTGTCTCGGTCAAATCAACTGTCAGAGTATCACAATGCTTGTGTTCCAGTCACCCTTAATTTACTTATTAGTGGCCCCAAAGCACAAGAGTAGTGATGGTGGCAATTCAGCTATACCAAAGACAAGCTATAAGTGCTTCTTGTAAGTAGAAAGATATATATGTATAGGAAAAAGCATAGTATATATAGGGTTTTCTACTCTCTTCAGTTTCAGGCATTTTGGAACATGTCCCCCATGGATAAAGGATGACTACTATTCACCAGAGAATCTTCATGTTCAAAGGCCTCTTAGAGGTCATTTTGTGTAATGTTTCTTCCCTTTCTGTTCCTTCTATGCTGTCAGTTTGAGTCCTTCCCAGAGGCCTCTGGAAGGAGGTCCCTTGCTGAGCATAGATGTGTTTGGTTTTTCAGGAGTCACTGATGACCAGGGATATGGCTGACGCTCTCACCCAGTGGGAGCAGCTGAACCCTGCTCAGGGAGATGTGCCTGAGAAGCATAGGAACCTCGTCTTGCTGGGTAAGGATGGCTCCTTGTCCCCCTGTGAATTTACTCAGTGTGGTAATTTGCTTCCTAAGTGCCTAGGAGCTCTGAGGTTCTTAGATTCAAATAGTCTTAATTCCTGAAAGGCCTGAGATATGTTATTTTTGCTTTTTGTTTCTGGATATAGTTTTGTACTCCTGGAGTTAGGAATGGACTTCCTTTTATTATATTTGCCCAGGCAGTAGCAGACTTCTTTTCTACTCCATGACCGAGGATATTGAGATGAAGTTCTAGTGAAAACACCTCTTAAGAAATAGGTGCTTATTCTTTTAATAGGGAGAGGTAAAACAAGCGACTCAATTGTTCTGAATTCAAATAGACCTTGTATCAACCTTTCTGCCTTTTTCCTGAGTACTGGTGAGAGAGAAATCTAGAACCTACCTCTCTTTTATACCTCTCTTTGGTCTTTCCTAATGACCAAAGAGCTAACCCTGGGCTTTTTACCAGACTCCTTTTTCTTTCCCCATGAACAGGACTTCCAATTTCCAAGCCTGATGTAATCTCTCAGTTGGGGTGTGGAGAGAAACTGGAGAGAGAAGCCTCAAAAGCCCCTAGTCCAGGTGAGTGAGTGTTTGAAACAGGAAACTTAAAATCCACATGGTCAGTGGGAAAAGCATCTTTGAAATGCTTGTGCAGGAGCCTTTCCAGATTTTGCTAGATCCATGGAAAAGTTGAAGTCCCTTTCTTTCATGTCACGTTTACCCTCTGGATGATGATCTGTTATAAATTCATAATTTTACTTTTTAGAAAGTAAATACTTTCCACTCCTTCAAACGAATTCTTTTTCCCCACAAGGTGAAATGAAATCAGCATTTTAAGGTATGTTAATAATTTTCATGGGTGCAAGACTCTAAACCAGGCTTTTCCATGTATGTTATTTTATCTCTGTAGGATAATGTGCCTTTTTGTCTGAGAGCAATGACTATAAATTGGTCTCCGAGTTTTCCTTTGCCTTCTTCTCTATCTAAGCAGAGGCAACATAGCCTATGTTAGGAGTGTAACTTTAGACCCAGTCTTCCTAGGTCCGAAGCCAGTTTCAGCTACTCACTGGCTCTGGGACTTTTAACAAGTGAATTACCCTCTCTGTGACTCAAATTCCCCAACTGTAAATGAGGATAATGAAAGCACTTGACTCATAGGGTTGTTGTGAGGATCAAATGAAAAAATCCAAGAGAAACGCTTAGAATAGTAACTGGCTATATGATAAGCAAATGATAGCTGTTGATTAAATCCTGGTAACTTTTTGAAAAATGTGTATTTAACCCTGTTGCTTTTGTCAGGCTGAATTACTGAAGTAGAGTCTCAACTGATTATACTCT
>PVJI01017203.1:0-36242 GCA_004026765.1 Micronycteris hirsuta | reverse complement strand
TCCCCTCCCTTTAGTTTTGTCCATAGGTCATACACATAAGTCCTTCTGCTCCTGTACTTCCTATACTGTTCTAACCTCCCCTTGTCTGTTGTCTACCTCCCATTTATGCTACTTGTTCTGTGCCCCATTCCCACCCTCTCCCCCTACCACTCCCCTGTTGATATTCCTCCATACCTCATATAATTCCCTTCAACATTTCATACAATAAAGGCTGGGTGGTGATGAACTTCTTGAACTTGACCTTATCTGCAAAGCACTTTCTCTGCCCTTCCATTCTAAATGAAATCTTTGCTGGATAGAGTATTCTTGGATGTAGGTCCTTGCCTTTCATGACTTGGAACACCTCTGTCCAGCCCCTTCTAGGATGCAAGTTCTTTTGAAGGGAAACTCTGGCCCAGGTCCTGCAAAGGGCCATGTGCCATGAAGCGTGCAACTCCATGGGTGATGGTCACTAATTGTAGCCCCACACAGGTTAGGGGAAACTGTGATGGCAGCAGAAACACTGGCCTAATAGGTGCTGGAGGAGACTGCAGTTATCGAGATGGAATATGCCTCTTCTGAGTGTGCAACCAGAAACATTTCTGAGAAAAAGACTGCAGGATTGGTGTGTATGCAAATCAATGGATCGGCAGGAATATTTTTCTTACGTAGTATCAGTCATTGTCATTAAATATAAACAAAAGGTTTTCTGACTGTAATGACAGCTCAATTGGTTAGAGTATTATCTTGATATGCCAATGTTCTGATTTCAATGTCTGGTCAGGGCACATACAAGAAGCAACAAATGAATGCATATGTAAGGGGAACAACAAATCCAGATTTCTCTATTTCTCTCTCTCTTCCCCCGCTCCACCTCTTCCTCCCCACCCTTCTCTCTTTTTCTCTAAAATAAATAAAATTTAAAAAAAAATTTGTGGATGGCTATTGCCTCTCAGATGTTCATGTCAGAGCCACTGGTGCCCTTGTAGAAAGAAAAACAAAGTGTATCTATTATTGAGGGGTGTTGCTATTTTGACCCAGCCGGCCGTCTTCTTGGTTTCAGTCAGTATTTGTTGCCTATATTTGCTGTCACTGAGGCAAAGTCTTACCCAGAGCATATGAGAATATGTTTTGAAAATAGAATTGCTAAACCTATTTTGAAAAATATTTGGACATACTAATTTTCAAGTCTTATACTATTTTTAAAAAGCTTTAATTAGTAAATATTACATTTCAAGGATAATATTTGCTTAGTGTTCACTAATACATGATATGAAACCATTTTCATAATCCTGTCCATTACTGTCACTGGGAATTTACTTCTTGGACATTTTAATCTCTCTCATCCCTTCACATCTCTGTAAGTAAACATTGATTTATGGTCCATTGTAATAATAACTGAGAATAACAGTATTTTTTTCTGCTTTCATTTGCATTGCATATGTGTTTGGAGGTTTATTAATGAAATAGTAACTCATTTGTTTTAGCCAAGAAATATTCTTAATCTTTGAAGTTAGCACTACAAATTTATCCATTCAAAATGATAACTTCTAATTTTTTACTTTAAATCTGGTACAGATATTTATGTATAATTTTCTTACATGGACATATGTTTGTTTCATTAACCTTTGTCAATAACACAGTGCACAGTTTGAGCTGTAGAGTAGGTGAATGTTTCAGTACAGAGATTCTCAATTTGTGATCCAGTGTGTGATTCAGGTCCTTTACATCCTAGCAAATATTTGGTTGGTAAATTGGTTTTTATTTAAACTTAAAAAAAACCCCAAAAAACTTTGTAGAGCTACCTCACTGTTGTTTGATTGTATTTTTCTAAGGATTTATGGTGAGCCTGGTCTCAGATGTGTATTTGCTATGTCTGTATCTTTGTTACATGTCTGACCCTATGTCTGCCTAATCTGATAAGAGTTTCTGGTGGTGTTCTATAACAAAAGGACAGAAACAACAAAGATACATGTTGGGATTTCATCTCTTTTTTCTTGCTGTATTAAATAAATGTTCTTTTTTATTGGAATGATGTTTTGGTATTATTACTGCTTTTATAGTTTTCACAATGCAATGGACAATTCTTATTTTCATTTCTGGTATTAACATTCATCATTAGTTTAAAAAGTTGAGTCATTTTGTAATGGAGTGCTGAACTGGAGGTCCCCCAAAATGGAGAAAAGCCCCATAGCTGTCACCTGGAGGATGAGGCAAGCGGAGCAGGGTCGTTGAGAGCTATCTTGCATGTCAAAATCTGGACCAGAGTTTTAATATGTTCAAAGCTGTGTCTGCTCAGAGGCAGGGAGATGGACCCGACTCTAACCCGTGATGCAATGTAGCTGGAGGGGCTTCCTGTGCCTGGGAGAGTGGCTTGGAGGTGGCTCCTGTGTCAGGTCCACACTTGCCCAAGATGGCAGTCAAGGAAGGCAGAAGAAATTCTTGTTTCTACAAAGTATGAGTTCTTTTTATTCATTAGAATATGAGGGGGGGGAAATGAGATGAGAAAGATATATTAAGGTGTGAGGAGACAAACGTGAAATTGTGGAAAAGTGGCCATGACATTATGTTTCATTGCTTTAATAATCATTTGCTAATTATCTCACTACTTCAGAGGCTGAACTAGGTGTATATTAGACAGCAGTGATTAAAGAAATGTGATCACAACAAGGGTTGTTCAAAGGCTTTATTGAAGGAGCAGCCAACAAAAAAGAAAATATTCCATGTTATAATACATTGCTAGCTGATAGGTTATGCGGAAACATAAATTGACCAGCACTCAGGAATGATGAGCATGTGAATCCTGAGCACTTTAAGAGCACACATTTAAAGGACGGAAAAGAGATTTGATTTAATGGGGAAGTTGTTTCATGGACAAGAAAACGCTGTAAGGTCTTCCCATGCCAGTAGTTTCCCAACAGTGTCAGTCCATTCCCATGTGCCAGTTTCAGGATGCTACAGATTATATTAATTTAAAAATGATTTCTAAAATTTCTGGTTTTTAGATCTTTTCTCCAACTCTTCTATGACATTACTTAGTTTAAGGTTTTTTTCAAATTTTGGTTTCTAATTCAGTGTCATATTTGTTTTGAATCTAAAATAGGAAAAGTCCTTTACCTAATCATAATTGAATGTATTGTTTATTGCACATGTGCATGCTCATATGCTCAACTATTTATAATAGTCTTGTGATTTTTAAAAGTTACTGAGCTCTACATAGGTAAACGTCCATTATAAATATATACTTCATTTACCCTAAGTTTGATTTATAAATATGTTTGTAATCTGAACGTGTTGAGAATGCCTGAAATATCATTTCATCTGATGTCTTAAATATATCTGTAAAGGACAAATTCTCTTTCACTATGATAAATACAATAGGATTTACACATTATTAGAACTCAGAATTCAATTCTCCCACTTTTAAAAAATTTATCTTAATTGATGTTCAAATTATAACTGGACAATAGAATTCCATTTAATGTTTATATTGTGAATTTTAGTTCTTTTTTCTTTCAAGGTTCATCCTACAGCCTTGTGTTATATTTGTCACATACATATATGGTGGTGTAAGTAGGTCATTTGTGTGAGAAAATTTTCCGGACTCTGTAATGCACCCACTCATCTTTTATTATGACTCGCTGTACAGGGCTCACAGATAATGTGTTCTTATTAACGTGGACTCAAGCCCCCTCAGTAGGAAAGGAAGACAACTTTCATTAGCCATTTTCAAGTTGTGACTTTCCTCACCACCTATCATTTCCCAGCAATCCCAAGAGGCGGACCTTGGTCTTTTCTGCTGAAGTGATGTGAAAATGCCTCTGATCACAGCCTTGGAGTCTCAGACCCATACTACCCATAATACCCTGAGAGGAGTACCGCCAAGCCGAACCAATGAAGGGTCAGAAAAGACATTTCCGTTGGGACTTACCGATAGGGGCGGGACTTCCGGAGTCGTTTTGCAGCGGGCATTTTGCTTCGGTCATAATCCATGGAAGTTCGTGCTCAAAGGCTCCAGATCGCTGGGTGCTGGTGGAGATGCGGGGGCGGGGAAGTTGCCAGAGTCGCGGTCCACACAGCACACGCCATAGCAAGAAGCTGGGCGACGCTCCGCACGTGACCCGCGCCAGGGCCGGGACAGGGGGCGTCAAGCCGGTAGCGTCCTCCTGTACTTTTGCTACCGCCCAGCCTCTCCCACAGCGTCCTTTGGTGGCCTTGCCGAGACGCCCCGCTGAAGTAAGTGCAAGTCCCCTCACACCTCCATCCCACCGACGCCTCACCACAGCGGACCCTACATCCAGGTGTACGAATGTCCTGCCTCCCAGGACTTGCGTGGAGGACCGTGAGGAAGGCTCATTGGAGAGAATGTTGTGGTTTCTTAGGACACAACAAGTACAGTGCAGAGTGGACGGAGTTATTCGTATCTGAATTTCCTATGATGATCTGATTGGTAACTATTGAAGGAAAGATCACAAGGCGGGCAGGGAGGACTTAAAACCTCTTTAAGGGGCTTTCCTGGGCTGTGGGATCCATTAGAAAACTGGGGTTGTGCTGGATCGTACTGGAACTCGTCAAGCACTCTCTGGATGCCATATGCATAGTTCTCTGGCGAGTCCAGAGTGATACCCGTGCTATGGAGTAGAAAGGTGGCAGAGCTGAGAGAGTGAGCTTGGGATTCCAAGATGTGAAGGAGGCAGACATTTCACAATGGTGTGCACAGCTAGAGGAAGTGTGAAGTGATGGTCCTGGGCCCTGGTGTGAGGGCATAACGGTGATTGCCTTGGAGGCATGATCTGGGAGACTCAGTGGAATGTTTGGCAAAGATGGGACCCTGCAGTCATTGGCCAAGGCTTAGATGGCATTGATCTACCATCCCCTGCATCCCCCAAGCAAGCTGCTGCTGTTGAATGTGTGAACAGTCATGAATGGGATTGTGATGAGAGAGCAGCCAGCCCTGGCATTAGGGCTTGGTGTCCACACTGAACTGAAGAGCCCTTGAGGACATTGATGGTGGGGAGGATGTGTAAGGAGTAGGATTGTTCTCAGACAGCTCTGGATTCATTGGTCTCAATTCTGACAGGTTGGTGTGACCTTTGCAGACATTGCCCTGTACTTCTCCAGGGAAGAGTGTTGCCTGCTTGATGAAGATCGGAGTTGCCTGTACCTGGATGTGATGCTGGACAATTTTGAACTAGTATCCTCACTGGGTAAGACCCTCACTCTCGCCATGGGTAAAGACTAGGCTTTGCATTTCTTTATGCCCGGTGCTTTCTTGGGTGCTCTCTCCTCCTATGTGGACTGTAAGCACTGCTTGATCTTCCAGCTTTCTGAGTAGTTACATATATATATCTATCTATATATACCCTTATGTGTGTGGGGTAATTGTCCTTATTTTTTTGGCCGAGGAGTCTTTTGAACCCTTGTATATTTTATACATTAATTTCTTTTTCACCTATTGGCACATGGCTTTTTTTTTTTTTTGCTACACAGATACCGTAATTTAAAAAAATTTTCAATATTTTTGACAACCCTGCATTTAACAAGGCTGTTGTTGCCAGTGTTTCAGCAGGCTCAGATGCTGGTTATCAGTATTTAGTGATGAGTTATTTTTAATTAAGTTATATGTAGTTTTATTTTGACTAAGGTGTTACTTTTTTAATAGCCTGCCATATAGTGTTGACATAACTTTATTAGTCACTGGGAAATCAATAAATTTGTTACTTTTACTGCACTGAGCATATCTCCAAGCCATATTTTTATATAGTTTGCCAGTATTTTCTTCGAGCCTGAGATTGCCTATTTTTTCTTTTTTTTATTATTACTTTTTGTAGATGTTACTGATTTCTATTTTTAGATAGAGATGAAAGGAGGGAAAAAGAGGGGGAGAAACAGCCAAGTAATAGAGAAACATTGATTCTTTGCCTCTCTCCCCACCACAGTTGGGGACTGAGCCCCCAACCAAGTCCTGTGACCTTACCAGGAAAACAACAGGACATCTTTTGTTTTGCAGGATGACATCCAACCAAATGAGCCACAATCTTCAGGTTTGTTTTTTCATTTCACTATATTAATAGCTGTTGTTTTGTAAAGAAGCTTTTTCATTTGTTGTTGTCTGGATTGTTTATATTTGCTTTTTTGCCTGGTGGTTATTCTCACATTCAGAAGATCACTTAAAAACAAATAGGCAGCATTGAATGGGGTGTCTTGGTGAGTTGAGCATCATCCTGCAAAGGGAAAGGTCATCTGTTGGATTCCCAGTCAGGGCACATGCCTGTGTTGCTGTTCAGAGCTCCAGTGTGGGTATACCAGAGGCAACAGATCGATGTTTCTCTCTCATATCAATGTGTCTCCCTTTCTTTTTTCCTCACTTGCACTTTCTTGAAAAGAACAATAAAATATTTTTTAAAAGTTATATAGATTATTTAAAAAAAGCACATCTCTAAACCTTCTTTAGGTTGTCTTGAAAGATTTTTAAGTCTTAAGAGTGATATTTAATTTTTTTCACGCAGTTTGGGCTAATTTTTATCAGTGGTTTCTAGTTTTGTTGTTTTACGTGTGAATGTTAGTTTTTTCCAGCACCATTTATTAAGGAAACTCTGTTTTCTTTCTTATATGTCTTGCATTTTTTGTCAAAGATCTGTTTAACCTCTGTGCCTGTCTTTATTTCTGTGTTGTCTGTTCTGTTCTGTTATCTATATTTCTGTGTTCATTTTGATAACACATTATTTAGGTGCTTTTTCTTTTTAATAGATTGAAGTCCGGAAGTCCGATGCCACCAGGTTTGTTCTTGTACAAGATTTCTTGTACTGTTTGAAGTCTGATGTTCTATGTATTTCAAGATTCTTTTTATGTGTAAAATGTCATTGGAATTATCATAAAAATTGCATTTCATCTGTAGGCTAACTTCGGTAGTATACACATTTTAACAATATTATATTTTAAAATTCAAGAATATCAGCTGTCTTTGCATTTATTTGTCTTCTCTTTTCTTTCTTTTTTTTTTTTTAAAGATTTTATTTTTATTTATTTTTAGAGAGAGGGGAAGGGAGGGAGAAAGAGAGGGAGAGAAACAGCAATGTATGGTTGCCTCTCACATGGCCCTCATTGGGGACCTGGCCTGCAACCCAGGCATGTGCCCTGACTGGGAATCGAACCGGGACCGCTTGTTTCCCAGCCCGCACTCAATCCACTGAGCTGCACCAGCCAGGGCTGTCTTCTCTTTTCTTTTGTCACTTTTTTCTCATATTTAATGTACAGACATTTCAACTGTTTTGTTTGAATTTATTCCTGTGTATTTTGTTGTTTTTGATGCTATTAGAAAGTTGACTACCTTCTTCATTTCTTTATTTACTTTCTAATACTGACCTAAGGAAATATAGATTGATTTTAGAATGAGAGGGAGAAGAGGGGAGAGAGAGAATCATGGATGTGAGTGAGAAAAATCACTTGGTTACCTCCTACATACTCCCCAGCTTTGGACCCAACCAGCAACTTACTTGTGTGCCCTGACCTGGAATCAAACCCACAACCTTTTGTATGTTTTGAACAATGCTCCAACCAATTGAGCCACCTGTCCATGACTCTTCTTTTCTTTATCAAAGAATAAAATTTTATTTATTGATTTTAGAGGAAGAGAGACAGAGAGAGAAACATTGGTCTGCAATTTCACCCTTATTTGCCTTCATTGGGTGCCCCATGCATGTTCCCTGATGGGGATTAGAACTCACAATCTTGTCCCATCAGGATCACGCTCTTATCAACTCTGCTACCCAGCAGGACTCTGAAGTTGTTTATTAATTTCAGAAGTGTAGTGGGAATTTGACAGTTTTTAAAAAGTTATTTTTAGGGAAGGGAAGGGAGGAAGAAAGGGAGAAAAACATCGATTTGTGGTTGCCTTTTGAGTGCCCCCCACTGGTAACCTGGCCCACAACCCATGCATGTGTCCTGACTGGGAATCGAACCAGTGACCTTTCAGTTCATAGGTTAATGCTCAATCCACTTAACTGCACCAGCCAGAGCAAGATCTTTTCTCTTAATTTAGACATCAATACAAAATTTCTTTTTAAATTGCATTTTATGCATTTTATTCATGAGCTTTGGTAGATTGTGTTTCTATTTACTTTGCCTATAGAGTTTTCCCCCTCCCCCACATCTAGAGGTTTTTTTAAAGTTGTCTTTTGTTTTTGTTTTTGTCTTTCATCCTTGATTGTTCAGGAGTGTTTTGTTTATTTCAACATTTTTGTTTTTTCTTCCCCAAACATGGTCATGTTATTTTATTGCTTAAAAAATGTTAATTTTCTGCTGCCTAAAAGGAACATTGAATTCCTTAGAGCTAGACACCCAAGGTAATCTGTGTCTGCCTACCACTCCAATTTCTTTCTTTCTTTCTTTTTCTAACTTATTGAAATAAAAGAAATTTATCTCATTTTAAACATCATTTATTTATTTATATTTAATATATTTTATTGATTATGCTATTACAGTTGTCCCATTTTACCCCCTTTATTCCCCTCCACCCAGCACACCCCCTCCCACCCACATTCCCCCCATTTAATTCATGTCCAAGGGTCTTACATTTAAGTTCTTTGGCTTCTACATTTCCTGACTATTCTTAACCTCCCCCTGTCTACTTTCTGCCTACCATTTATGCTACTTATTCTCTGTACCTTTTCCCTTTCTCTCCCCCTCCCACTCCCCCACTGATAACCCTCCATGTGATTCTTCATTTCTGTGATTCTGTTCCTGTTCTAGGTGTTTGCTTAGTTTGTTTTTGTTTTAGGTGTGGTTGTTAATAAATGTGAGTTTGTTGTCATCATATTTGTTTTTTTAAGATTATATTTATTTATTTTTAGAGAGAGAGGAAGGAAGGGAGAAAGAGAGGGAGAGAAACTCCAGTGTTTGCAAGAGATACATTAATTGGTTGCCTCTTGATCGACCCCAAACAGGGACCTGGCTAGCAACCCAGGCATGTTCCCTGACTCAACATATTTGTGAATAATCAAGCTTTCTTGGAACTAAAATCGATTTCAAGATTCATAGATTATGATCAATATCAAATAAGAAACTCGATGTGATCTTTTTCTGAAAGTTTGAGACTTGATTTTTTGAATTGATGTATAGTCCACCTGGAGAATGTTTCATGCATGCTTGAGAAGAATTCATCCTTTGCTGCTATTGAATGGAATGTGCTTTATATATCTATTTGTACTGTTTGCTCTAAACTGTAGTCAATCTTCAATAATTCCTTATTTCTTTTGAATGGGTTATCTACTTGTTTTTGAAGGGTTAATATTGAAGTTACCTGCGAATGTTTGGTTTCTTTTGCTGCCTTCAGATCTGATATTATTTACTTAACATATTTGTTGTGTTGTTTAGTGCATGATACTTAAAATTGTTATCTTGCTGATGAATTGACTTATTCTTCATTTGGCTATGACCTTAGTCACTTGTGACAGTTTTTGAAGTGGTCTTTTTGTCCTGATAGAATTTCATGTACAGCTGCTGTGTTTTGGTTTCATTTGCATGGAATATTTTTTTTTTAAAGATTTTATTTATTTATTTTCAGAGAGAGGAGAAAGGAGGTAGAAAGAGCAATGTATGGTTGCCTCTCACATGGCCCTCACTGGGGGGCCTGGCCCGCAACCCAGGCATGTGCCCCGACTGGGAATCGAACCAGGACCCTCTGGTTCCCAGTCCGCGCTCAATCCACTGAACTACACCAGCCGGGCCTGCATGGAATATTTTTGATATGTCTTTATTTTCAGCCTGATTGTGTCCATAAAAGTGTACTGTCTCTTGTAGGCAGCATATATTGCGTTTCTTTTTTTAAAATCCCTTCAGCCATTCTGTATCTTTTTTAAAAAGATTATTTATTTATTTATTTTTAAAGAAAGAGAAAGGGAGAAAGACAGGGAGAGAAATATCGGTCTCTTGTACACATCCCCACCCCCCTGGATCTGGCTCTCTACCAGACATGACCCCTGGCTGGGAGTCTAACCAGTGACTTTGCAGTTTGTGAAAGGATGCCTGATGCACTGACTCATCTAGCCAGGGTCACTATATGTCTTTTGATTGGAGAATTTGTTTAAGGAGCCACTTTTTCATTGGTTTCTTCCTACTGCAGTTTCTTCCTAGTCTTCCTGTCTTGAGGTCTTCCTTTGTGATTTGATGAGTTTGTATAGTGATTTGACTCTTTTCTCTTTTGTATAATTATTGCATACATTTTAGCTGGTTATTTAAAAAAGACTTACATTAAACAACTCATACACTTTACAATTTATTTTATCCTGATAACACCTGCATTGGTTCCAAAAAATTCTATGTTTTGACTCTCTATGACATGTCTCCTTATATTTTTGATGTCACAATTCACATTTTTATTATTGTGCATCTGATAAGGTACAGAATGTTAGCTTTATTATTTTTACTAGCTTTAATTTTAAACTTTTATTATAGTTATGTAATGTACATTTCACCAGTCCAGTGCCACAGTACAGTGAATATGAATTCATTCTCACCTTTACTCGTAAGAATAATACTTCCCTGTGTAATTGAGTTTCTATTTAGTATTTTCTTATTTGGTCTTCAAGAAGTTGTTTTGGCCTTTTCAGGCATTGATATCCATTTGTTCAGTATCGATTATTGGAAAATTATTATGTTCTCTTGATACTGTCCTTGTTTTTAGTATTTCTTTTAATCCTATATTGATGTCTGTGCATCTGATGAAGCAGTAACTCCTTTCTCTTTTACAGACCCATTCTGGCTAGAGAAATAGATCCATCTATATGCGGATTTATGGGTTGGCTGAGTCTGTGTTGTATTTCAGTCTTGAGACAGGTTCCAGCAGCCTAGTCTCCTTGATGCTGCATGAGCTGATGTCAGAATAACAAAAAATGTTCCAGTACGCAGTTGCTTAGGCAGCATTTCTTTTCAATGACAGTTGAGGGTTTTGGAGAGTCTCTGGAACAAACACTGCTGGGGAAATAGATTTTTGTGTTCTTCTTAGAATAGGTTGTAGACAAAGGGATTGGTTCTGTATTTCATGCTGAGAAAACTCTGCAGGGTCCCCTGATGTGTAAACTGTGGGAAGTTCACAGATGTTGCGGGGGTTTCTTCCATTCTTAAAACAAAAAGGTTTATTGTTTTTCACCGAACAGTCCACTAAGTTCAACCTTAGAGCAATTACTGTGGTTGCAAAAGGTAACGCTAACCCTTGTTTTTGACTGTAGCCATCTTCAAATGTGTTTGCTAACCCATCTTCTAGTCATCCTTTCTATGCTGTTCTGTTTTTTGCACTTTTGCTTTGATGCTTGTCTTTTGATTTGTTTGTTTGCTTGTTAATTGATTTTAGAGAGACAAGGAAGAGGAAGAGAGAAAGAGAAAAAAAATCATCACTTTGTTGTTTCACTTATTTATGCATTCATTGGTTGCTTCTTATATGTGCCCTGACTGGGGAGCGAACCTGCAATGTTGGTATATCAGGACGACACACTAACCAACTGAGTCACCTTGTCAGGACTGATTTTTTTATTAGTCTTAATTGGATTTTTATTCCATTCTCCCATGAGTGATTCTGTTTGTGGGTAGCTATTTACTTGTTCTGAAAGAAGGGAGAATTCTAGTATTTCTTAATTGGCCATCTTCTTGAAGTCACTCACCTAGATCTTTTTTCTGTGGTATCTCTTGTGCTTTGATGTTCTACCCCATTGATGGCCATCCACCTCTTCAGTTTTTTCTCTTATAATTTATATCATCTGTAATGGCTCAATTGGGTTTTAAAGGGAAGAGTCATTTGTGCAGCCCAAAAGAAACATGACTCTATCCATGGCAAAGTGGACCCAGAGGTGGTCATGCCTTGTTGAGGGGCTGCTGGAGAGGGTTTGAGACATGGGCTTTGTTAAGGTCACAACTAGGGACCTATTTTGTTACCATTGCCAGGTCCTCCCCATTCTACTTACTCTTGTTTATTGTTGATACTTTGTTAACTACTCAGTTCTAAGTTACATATTTATGCTCTAGTACAATTGATGTTGATATGTCTGAGTTCATTCAAATTATTCTACACACCCTCACATCACCAGTTGGAAGGTCCAACAAGAAGCCATTTGTGGAAGAACCACTAATAGACCCAGTCTGTCTTCCTTGTGTTTCATCCTATGCTTGTGTTGTTTCTTTGGTGAGGTCACCACCACTGACTAACCTTTGGGGCCAAATAAAGTATAACAGCCCTTTCTTTGGTGTCTGACTCACTTGTATTGAAAATGGTTTTGGAATCATCCCTCACTGTGAGAGATGGCCACGTGTGATGAGGCTGTTCTTTTTTTATAAGGTCAACCTATGTTTCACTGGCGTTTCCTTTTGTTAAGGTTGCTGTTGTGGAGCAGAGGATGTGGAAGCACCGATTGAACAGAATGTTCCTGTTAGAGTTTCAGAGGCAAAGAATCTCAAGGTAGTTTTGTCTTCCCAGAAGAGCCACCCCTGTGAGAGTTGTGGGCCTGTCTTGACACATATTTTACACATGATTGAGCATCAAGAAACACAACACAGCAAGAAACTGTTGAGGTGTGGGGCACGTGCAAAACAATTTTATTTCAATACAGATTGTCACCAGCAACAGGTGCACCATGTGAGAGAGAAGCCTTTCGTAAGTGATGTGGACAGGATGTCACTTGCTAAGGGTTGCAATTATAATGTACCCCAGGAGCTTTTTACCTGTAGGGAGGTTGAATCGGACATCTTTACCAAGTCAGAACAACTCCATCAAGAGATTACTCAAACCAGGGAAAGGCCGGATGAAATCTCGATGTCTCAAGTGATTATTGAACGAAAAAATTATGAAGCCCTGAATGAATGTGGAAAAGCTGTTGGATGCAACTACGCATATGTTCAGAAAAAGGGCATTTCTACTGGAAGACAGTGTTTTGTGTGCCATGATTGTGGGAAATATTTTACTGGAATTCCTAGTTGTTATCAGAGAGTTAAGGGTGGACAAAGGCTGCATCAGTGCAATGATTGTGGAAAATCTTTTACTAGGAACCATTCCCTTTATGTACATTGGAGAGTTCCTTCTGGAGAAGGGGTGTATCAGTGCAGCGAATGTGGAAAATCTTTCATCCGAAAGGGTGAACTTCATTCTCATCAGAGAGTTCATACTGGAGAAAGGCCTTATGAGTGCAGTGAATGTGGGAAATCTTTCATCTGAAAGAATGAACTTCGTTGTCATCAGACAGTACACACTGGTGAAAGGCCCTATCAATGCAGTACATGTGGGAAATGTTTTAAAAGAATCTATAACCTTTATTGTCACCAGAGACTTCACACTGGGGAAAGGCCTTATGAATGCAGTGAATGTGGGAAATCTTTCACCAGGAATGATTCCCTTCAAATACATCAGAGACTTCACACAGGAGAAAGGCCTTATGAGTGCAGTGAATGTGGGAAATCTTTCATCCAAAACCAACTTCATCATCACCGGAGAGTTCATACTGGAGAGAAGCCTCATGAGTGCAGTAAATGTGGAAAATCTTTTAGCCGTAGCACTGGCCTCCGTTACCATGAGAGAGTTCATACAGGAGAAAGGCCTTATAAATGCAGTGAATGTGGGAAATCTTTTACCTATAGCACTGGCCTTCGTTATCATCAGAGAGTTCACACAGTACAGAAACCTTAGAAATATGTTAGTGTGGGGCATCTTTTAGCTAAAATTCTAATCTTCCTCCACACATAAGAGTTCACATTGGGAGAAGGTCTTAAATATATACGAAATGTACAGGGATTCTTGTGTGTATGTGTTCATACTGTAGGGAATATATTTTTTTAAGATTTTATTTATTTTTCGAGAGGGAGAAAGGAGGGAGAAAGATAGGGAGAGAAATATCAATGTGTGGTTGCTTCTCAAGCACCCCCTACTGGAGACATGGCCCAGAACCCAGGCATGTGTCCTGACTGGGAATTGAACCAGCGACACTTTGGTTTGTAGGTCGGCACTCAGTCCACTGAGCCACACCAACCAGCGTTGTAGGCAAACTCTTTGAAGTTTGTTTGTGTGACAAATCTCATACAACCAAACATAAACAATAGGATGCTTCCCCATACATTTTTTTTTAAAGATTTTATTTATTTATTTTTTTAGAGAGAGGGGAGGGAGAAAGAGAGGGAGAGAAACAGCAATGTGTGGTTGCCTCTCACATGGCCCTCACTGGGGACCTGGCCTGCAACCCAGGCATGTGCCCTGACTGGGAATCGAACCGGGACCGCTTGGTTCCCAGCCCGTGCTCAATCCACTGAGCTACACCAGCCAGGCCCCATACATTTTTTTTATGTAGGAAGCACGTGTGTTCATGATGCACTTTCTTCATTTACCCAGGTCTCGTTCCAGATTCATGTCACTGCAAATTTCTATGCTGAAAGTATTTTACCTATAGCATCTGTAAGGGTTCCCAGAGATGCATGAGTCATCATTGTAATGTGCTCAGAGAAGGTAACCATTTCTAATTTGTGGAAGAAAATTAGGAGAGGCCTAACTTTTTAGGGCTTTATTCCCTCCACTCCTACTAGTTGGCACATACTTGACTGACTTCTGGCCCAGAGAAAATTTTGTGAGTTCTGCTGTCAGCTTGCAGAAGGACGGCTTTTTGGGACATGCTTTTTTTAATATAAAGGCGATAATTTCTGAGTGTCCAAGTCACCAGTACAAGAACTGCCAAGCTAATCTCCATTGGTTTGAAAAATAATCAAGGCCTTTTTCCTAAGTCGTCTTTAATCTCAGGTGCTCTTATTTATTGTGTGGGATAAATTATGCACAGTTTTGGGACCTACAAGCATAAAGACATGAACAACTTTTATGTTGTGTCTCAAGGTATCTCTGTCTCTGTGGGGACAGTTGGGTGCAGAAATTAACTGAGCGTTTTTTTCCAAACTTACATTCCTGCTCATATCCATCTAAGCAAGACAAAAGTCTCTGAAGGCTGAGAATAGGTAAGTCTCAATGGGTGGTAATGAACAGTGAGTTCTAAGGGGTGAAAGAATTTATGTGAAGTACAGCCGTGCTGGGAACATGGCAATCATAAAATTTTTGTTTCTACAAGTGTCAGTCTTTTTTATTCATTAGAATTTTATGAAAAAGTGAGGTGAGAAAGATATTGTAAGGTGTGAGCAGAAAAAATTAGAATTGTGGAAAAATAGCCACGTTATTATGTTTCATTGCTTTACTAATCCATTACTAATTACTTCACTGCTTAGAGGTTTATCTAGGTCTGTGATATACAGCGGTGAATAAAGAAATGTAATCATAACCAGGTGTGTTCAATGGCTTTATTGAAGGAGTAGCCAAAAATTGAAAGAGAAAAGTTTTTGTTTTAGTAAACTGTTCGGTGAGAGATGATATAGAAACATAAACTGAGCAGCACTCAGGAGTGACAAAACATGTGGATCCTGAGGATTTTAAGATCTCTCAGTAAAGGGAGGGTGGAGAGAGGTTTGATTTAATGGGGAAGATGTTTCGTGGACAAGAAATCGTTATACAGCCTTCCCCTGCCAGTAGTTCCCCGACAGTGTCAGGCCACTCCTATGATCGCTGTGCCAGTTTCAGGGTGCTGGAGATTATGTTCATTTACAGGAGATTTCTATATTTCCGGTAAGTATTAAGATTTTCTTTAACTCCTGTATTACATTGCTGCTTTTAATGTTTTTCAAATTTTGGATTATATTTCAACACCCTTAGACTGATTTTTAAAAAGATTTTATTTCTTTATTTTTAGAGAGAGGGGAAGGAAGAGAAAAAGGGGAAGAGGAATATCAATATATGGTTGCCTTTTGTGCGCCGTCCTACCGGGGACCCAGGTATGTGCTCTGACTGGGAATCGAACCAGCAACCCTTTGCTTCCCAGTCAGGTGCTCAATCCACTGAGCCACACCAGCCAGGGCTTAGACTCTGAATTTTTAAATAGGGAAAGTTCTTAAAGATTATTAATTGATTTTTAATATTCATTGCACATTACCATACCTATAATTACTTGTTATTTATAATATAGTTCATGTAATTTTGTTAAGTTTCTGAGCTATACATAGGACAGTTTCATTATGAACATGCACTTCATTTACTCTAATTTACAAATATGTTTGTAATATTATCACATTGAGATTTCCTGAAACGTTATCTCACCTGATGTTTTACATGTCTGTGTAAGACTAATTTTCTTTCACTTTGATAATTACCATTTCACATTAACAAAAAGAGCAATAGCTGCCAGAATTCAATAGTCCCCACATTTAAAAAATTTTATCTCTAATTGACGTTCAAATTGTATCTATACATTAGACCTGCATTTTAAAGTTATGCATCATAGTTCTTTTTTTGTTTCAAAGGCGTGTCCTACCATCTTGTGTTATATTTGTCACATACATGTATGATGGTGTAAATACGTCTTTTGTGCAAAAAAACTTTCTAGACTAATGCAGGAATTCCTCTTTTATTATGACTCACTGGGTTCACAGATAATGTGTTTTTATTAATATGGACCCAAGCCGTTTGGCCAGAAAAAGATGACAACTTCCTTTAGCCATTTTCAAGATGTGTCTTTTATGAAGACGTGTACTTTCCCGTCGTCCCAAGCGGCCGTTGTTGGTCCTTTTTGCCTAAGTGATGTGGAAAAACTCCAGATCACCTCCTTTGACTCTGTGACCCACATTACTCAGAATACCGTGGGAGGAATACTGCCACGCCTAGCCAGTAACTGGTCCCGAAAAGGCGTTCCTGTTGTACACTGCGCTGGGCTGGACTTCCGGCGCAGGCATTTTGCTTCACCTGGAATTTGGTCAAGTGCGTGCTAAGAAACTCAGTTGATGGGTGCTGGTGGAGGTGTCTCGGTGGGGGAGGCGCCGGAGTCGTGGTCCCCTAGCACACAGAGTAAGCAGCTGGGCGCTGCCGCCCAGGTGACTCGCGCCAGGACCGGGATAGGGAGCGCCAAGTCGCGAGCGTCGCCTCCTCTGCCCGCCCTCCCACTGCAACCGCTCTGCCTCGCCCACAGTGGCTGTTGGTGGCCCTGCAGAGACGCTGGGCCAAGGTAAGTGCACGCCCCCGCCTCCGCCACCAAACCCTACATCTGCGAGTGTGAGCGTCCTGCAGCCTTAGCCCCACGTAAAGCACCGTGAGGAAGGCTCATGCGAGAGAGAAGTGGACAGAAATTATTTCTACCTGAAATTCCCACGCGGATCTGGGTGATGACTACTGAAGCAAAGATCGAAGGCCAGCAGGCTGGGAAGTCAGAGCTTCATCTGGGTTTTGCCTGTCTGGGATCCAACAGAAAACTGGGGTTGTGCTGTGTCCTGCTGGAATGTCAAGTACTCTCTGGATACCATAGGAATAGTTTGTGGGTGATACATTTAATACATTTAATGTTTGCATACAAATTTTCTACCCTTGGAATTGGGCATATTTCCATTTATAATTTTTCATGTCATAATTCACATCTTTTCATATTATGTATCTATTAAGGTACATAATGTTAGTTTTGTTATTTTTACTAGATTCAATTTTTAACTTTTTTTTTTTAGATTTTTTTTATTTTTATTTATTTCTAGAGAGAGGGGAAGGGAAGGAGACAGGGAGAGAAACAGCAATGTATGGTTGCCTCTCACATGGCTCTCATGGGGACCTGGCCTGACAACCCAGGCATGTGCCCTGACTGGGAATCGAACCGGGACCCTTTGGTTCCCAGCCCGGGTTCAATCCACTGAGCTACACCAGCCAGGGCTCTCAATTTTTAACCTTTATAACAGTTATATAATAAGTGAGGGTGAGACACAGTAAACTGTCTTACTTTTTGTTTGTCTGGGAAAGTATTTCTTTCTGAAGAACAGGTTTTTCTGGATAAAATATTGATGATTTCCTTTTAGGTTTTTGAATATCATATCCTTCTAGTCTGCAAGTTTTGTTGAGGAATCTACTGGTACCCTTATTTGGACGTTCCCCTACGTACAAGGAAATTCTGTTCTCTTTGTGCTTTCACAATTTTCCTTGCCTTTGATTTTTCATACTTTCATTGTGGTGTGTCTTAGTGAAGTCTAGTTTGCATTGAATCTCTACAGAGAACTATGAGAATGCGTGCAGTTGATTATTCACATCTCTTTTTCAGATTTGAGAAGTCAGTCTTAACCTTACTTTTTCTAAATACATGTTAAAAGTGTGTTTCTCCTTTCCTCCCTTTTCTTCTCTATGTCTTTGCCCACCATCAACACTCCCTGTGTTTCCAGGAATTTTGATAATGCAAATATCAGTTATCGTGATGGTGTACTTAATTTACCTTGCTTTATTTTTAAAATTTATGTCCCTTCCTTATTTCTCTCAACCTTGATACTTTCAAATGAGCTGTCTTTGACAGTACATTCTTCATGTCTGCTTTTGATACTCTTTATTGCCTTTTTCATTTTGTTCATTGTATAATAATCTGTCAACTCCAGAATTTCTGTTTTATTATTTTTTAATTTTTCTGTCTATTTAATATTGGCCTTATGTTTCTCTGTTGGTTTCTTCCTTAAGTTTATTCCATTTATGTTTTGATGTAGCTCAGGTACATTTTGAAAGGAAGTGTTTTGGATTTCTTCTCAGTCTGTACTTAGATGTCCATTGTTTGGTATTGATTACTCAGAAATTATTATGTTCTTTTGGTGGTATTCTTGTTTTTAGTATTTTTTAAAACTTAAAAAAAGATTTTATTTATTTTTAGAGAGCAGGGAAGGGAGGGAGAAAAGAGAAGGAAACACCGATGTGCAAGAGAAACATTGATAGGCCTGCAACCCAGGCATGTGCCATAACTGGGAATTGAACTGGCAACTTTTGGGTTCACAGGCTGGCATTCCATCCACTGAGCCGTACCAGCCAGGGCAATCTTCTACTTTTTCTTACATAAGTCCCTTTAACATTTCATATAATAATGGTTGGTGATGATGAACTCTTCATTTTGTCTTGTCTGGGAAGCTCTTTATTTGCTCTTCGATTCCAAATGATAGCTTTGTTGGGTAGAGCAGTCTTGGCTGTAGGTCCCTGCTTTTCATGACTTTGAATATTTCTTGCCAATGCATCCTAGCCTGCAATATTTGCTTTGAGAAAATCTGCTGAAAGTCTTATGGTAACTCCCCTGTGGATAACTACTTTTCTGTTGCTGCTTTGAAGATTCCCTCTTTAGCCCTGGCTGGTGTGGCTCAGTGAATTGAGTGTTGGACTCTGAATGAAAAGGTCACCAGCTCAATTCCCAGTCAGGGCACATGCTTGGGTTGCAGGCCAGGTTCCCAGTTGGGGGTGTGCAAGAGGCAACCAATCTATGTATCTTTCACACATCAATGTTACTGTCCCTCCCCTCTTCTCTAAAAATAAATAAAATCTTTAAGAAAAAACATTTCCTCTTTATCTTTAACCTTTGGCACTTTATGATGTGCTTTGGAATGGGCCTCTTTTTATCCATCTTAAGTGGGACTCTGTGCTTCCTGGATTTGCATGTCTATTTCCTTCACCAAAATAGGGGAGTGTATTTTCATTATTTTTTCAAATAGATTTCCAATTAGACATCCCGCAGCCCAGGCAACAGAGAAAGAAAATGAAAGGATGTTAGGGAAATTTCCAGATTGCTGCTTATATCTGATTAACCTCTTTCCTCAATTCCAAATCCCTTACCTACACTGCGTTGTAGGTTCAAGGTCCCCAGTTGGGGAGCATGCAAGAGGCAATCGAATGATGTTTCTTTCTTACATTGCTGTTTCTCTCCCTCTGTTTCTTCCTCTCTTCCCATATAAAGATAATAATGATAAAGTAAAAATAAGTAAATGAAAATTTTAAAACTTAAAAGAACATAGTACCATAGCCTGGGTGGTTCATAAAAGCAGAAATTTCTTTCTTTCTTTTTTAATAGAGACAGGGGAAAGGAAGAAGAGAGGGAGAGAAACATCAATGTGTCTTTGCCTCCTGAGTGCCCCGCACTGGGCACCTGGTCCACAACCCAGCCATGTGCCCTGACTGGGAATTGAACCAGTGACCCTTGGGTTCTCAGGCCAGCACTCAATCCACTGAGCCATACCAGCTAGGGTTTCACATCATATTTCTAATAGTTTTATATTTAATACAAATACCATATACTTTACCCATTTAAATTATGTATTTAATTGGGTTTTGGTGTATTCATATAGTTGTACAACCATCACCAAAATCAATTTTGAAAAATTTTATATACACATATTTTCAGTATGGCCTTTATTCCTATGACTTTGCAGTAAGTTTCCAAATTGGAAAGAGTGAATTCTCCAGCTCTGTTCTCTTTTAGAACAATTATGACTTCTAGTCCTGGCCAGTAAGGCTCATTTGGTTAGAGCATTGTCCCAAAACCAAAAGGTTGTGGGTTCAATTCCTGGTCAGAGCACATACCTAGGTTGCGGATTTGGTCTTCAGTCCTGGCACGGGCCACCCCCTGTCTAGATGGGTAAGATCCCTGGTCTGATTACCAGTCGCCAGTCAGGGCACAAATGGAGGCAACCAGCTGATGCTTCTTTTTCTCCCTTTCTCTTTCTCTATAAAATGAAAAAAAAAAAATGTCCTCAGATGAAGATTAGAAAGATGACAATTTTGACTTCTGGATCCTTTAATTTTCATTTGAATTTTAGAGTCAGCTTGTGAATTTCTGGGGGAAAAAAACAGCTTGGATTTTGATAGGGACTACATGCCTATGTTAAACATATTATACATCCTCATCCAGGGTCATTGGATTTTTTTCTAATTCAGTCTTTAATATATTCCAACAGTATTTTATAAGTTTCAGAATAAAAGTTTTATTCTTCCTTTCCTTATATTTCTTCCTAAGTATGATTTTTTTTATTATGTAGTGAATGGATTGCTTTCTTGATTATATCTTCTGATCATTGCTAGGATATAAAAATAAAATTGATTACTTTCCTATCATATTCTAATATGCCTTAGTCCCAAGTAACCAACTTTTCTGTCATGTGAAATGCGAGTTTCAGTGATCTTTATGTGATGCTGTGATCTTTTTTTAAAAGATTTTATTCATTCATTTTTAGAGAGAGGGAAAGGGAGGGAGAGAGACGGAGACAAACATTGATGTGAGAGAGAGATCTGAGGATATTGATGAGTAGGTACATAAGGGGAGGTCTGAAGGATTCTTGTGTATAGGAGCTTCTGTCCCCATGGAATTGTGGCGAACCACCCACCAAGCACAAGGATGTGTTCACTAACCCAGAAGCTGATCAAATCTGGTTAAGAGTTTGTATAGGGTGCAAATCTCTAGGCCCTCCCTCCTTTCTTAGAGGTCCATAGGTGGAGCTGAAAGTCCAACCTTCTATTCAATTTGTCTTTCTGGTGACTATGTTTATCCTGAAACTATGTAGGAACCCTTTGCTGAGTCACCTGGCCAGTGTGGGTCAGTTGGTTTCAGCATAGTTCCATAGACTGAAATGTCATGGGATCAATTCCGGGTCAGGAAACATGCCTAGGTTGCAGGCTCAGACCCTGGTCTGGGCACATATGGTAGGAAACAGATTGATGTTACTCCCAAATCAATCAATCTCTCTCTCTCTCTCTTTCCTCCTTGCCCTGCCCCCACCCCTTTCTCTCTCTCTGGAATCAATAAATAGGTTCTTGGGTAATTATTAAAACCAGTTTTTTTTAATGAATAACAAAAGATACTTTTGTCACTTAGAAAATTACAATGGTTTTACAAGTTCAGTGTCAAGAACTGTGGAAAACCAAAAATATTTCTTACTGTACAACACGTAGGATTGTTACTAAATACTTCACGTGAAGGCATTTTGTAAAAACAGTTTTATTTCAAACTAAGATTAGGAGAGATTACAGAATAATTCACTGTTCTCTTCTTTCCTAGAACTCAGGAAAATTGATGATTCTCTGCAGTGTCATTTGCAAAGTCAAAGCGTTCAGAAGAGGGTAGAACAATTCTGTGAACCTAATATGTTTGCAAATATCATTAATCAGAGTGAAGGTTATTTTCTATTCAAGCAAAATTGTGATATGTTTGAGATATGTGAAAAACTTTTAAAATCAAATTTAAGTTTTGAGAAACAAAGTAGCTGTAATTTAAAAAACTGTTGAGTTGAATGGAGATGGGACATCCATTCTGTATGCTAACCCTGAACAATTATACACTGAAATTAAATTGCCTGTTAGTGCCAAACCCATCATAAATAAGTCCGTGGTCATTCAGCTACAGAGAAATCACAATGCAGGGAAAGTCCCAAGTATGCACTGAATGTGGGAAAGCCTTCATCAAGATGTCTCAGCTCTCTGATCATCAGAGAGTTCATACTAGAGAGAAACCTCATGGATGCAGTGTGTGTGGGAAAGCCTTCCCCAGGAAATCCAGTCTCAATAAACATCAGAGAATTCATCCAAGACTGAAACAGTATAAATGCACTGAATGTGACAAAACTCTCCTCAAGACATCATGGTTGAATATACATCAGAAGACTCACTTGGAAGAGAAATCTTATTTGTGTAGGTAATGTGGGAAAGCATGCATCAGAAAGTGTCGGCTCATTTACCATCAGCAAACTCATACAGGAGAGAAACCCTATGGATGCAGTCTATGTGGGAAGACCTCTACACAATTCAGTCTTACTATCCATAAGAAAACTCATACAGGAGAGAAACCTTATATATGCAGTGAATGTGGAAAAGCCTTTTTAATGAAGCATGGCCTCATCCTACATCAGTGAACTCATACTGGAGAGAGACCCTACACATGTAATGAGTGTGGGAAAGACTACCTGGAAGAACACTCTCATCAGACATCAGCAAACACAGGAGAAAAGCCCTATGTATATAGTGTGTTTGGGAAAAGTTTCACCATGAAGACTGATCTAACTGTACATCAGCAAATTCATACTGGAGATAAACCCTATACATGTAATAAGTGTGGAAAAGGCTTCCCCTGGATAAGCTCTCTCATCAGACATCAGCGAGCACATACAGGAGAGAAGCCCTACATATGTAGTGTGTGTGGAAAAGGCTTCAGCATGAAGGGTGATCTAACTGTACATCAGCAAAGTCATACTTCCCAGAAACTGTATATGTGCAGTGAATGTGGAAAAGGCTTCACTAAGAAGAATAGGCTCAATGTACATCAACGTACTCATACAGGAGAGAAGCCTTATATATTGTAGTGAATGTGGGAAAGGCTTCACCTTGAAGAGCCCTCTCATCTGACATCAGCAAACACATACAGGAGAGAAACCCTATGTATGTAGTGTATTTGGAAAAGCCTTCACCATGAAGACTGATGTCACCATACATCAACAAACCCATACTTCAGGGAAACTATGCGCAATGAATGTGAAAAAGGCTTCACCATGAAGAGTCATATCAGTATACATCAGCACAGTTATATGGGAACAAAACCCTATACATGCAATGAAGTGGCAAAGGCTAAACTTGATAAAGCATGCTTATTGCACACCTGCAGATTCATATGCAGATAAACCATATATATGGTTTATGCAACCATATAGAAAGGGCTTCCACATGAAGAATATCTATATAACAACCTCATACACCAGAGAAGCTGCACAAATGCTGTGAAGGTGGTGAAGGCTTTAGGAAGAAGACATGCCTCATACATCAGATATTTCACTCAGGAAATACTTCTTTGCATGTTCTGATAGTGGGAAATTTACATTGTGCAAAAATGGTCTTATTAGCTATCGGAGAATTCACATGGGAGAGAAAGCTATGAATGTAATAAATGCAGGAAACATTTTACAGCCTTCACTCTGAGGTCAAGATTCAAAGTTGATCAAAGAAAACATAGAAGAGAGATGCAGTGATTGTGGGAGTGTTTTCCCACTTATCAATCCTTGTTAATAGACTTCAAAGGTAATTGTTTGGGGGAAAGTGTTCACCATTGTAGGTCATCAAGATAATATAGGGTTGTCAAAAAAGTTCGTTCGGTTTTAAAGTGAAAATAAAATACTCATTTTTCATTTTCACCAATAACTTTTTTGAACATAGTATTCACTGTTTTGTTCTACTACCTTATGCCATCTTTCAGGCAGCTTCTCAAATCTTTTTATCTTTTTTCCATCTTCTCAAATCTTTTTATCTTTTTTGAGCAAAGAACTCTTCCAGTTACCTTATGCAGTCTTCCAGGGAGTTGAAATTTTTTTCCATTAAGAGAATTTTGTAAAGTCCGAAATAAATGGAAATTCAAAGATGCAGTGTCTGATGAATACGGTGGATGAATCAGAACTTTCCAGCCAAGATGTAACAGGTTTTGCCTGGTTGTCAAAGAAACACATAGTTTTGCATTATTCTGATGGAAGATTATGCATTTACTAATTCTGGACGCTTTTCATCGAGTGGTGCTTACAGTTGGTCTAAAGGGTTTTTGGGAAGGAGCTCATAATGAGGACTCCCTTCCAATCCCACCATATAAACATCACCTTCTTTGGATGAAGACAGGCCTTTGGTGTGGTTGGTGGTGGTACATTTCACTTGCTCCACGATTTCTTCTGTTCCATATTGTAAAGTATCCACTTTTTGTCCCAGTCACAATTTGTTTTAAAAACAGAACGTTTTTATTACATTTAAGTAGAGAATTGCATGTGGAAATACAGTCAAGAAGAGTTTTTTCGCTTATGTGGAATCCAAACATCAAAGTGATTAATATAACTGAGTTGGTGCAAATGATTTTCAATGCTTGATTTGGATATTTTGAGTATGTTGGCTGTCTCCCATGTAGTATAACATTGGTTGTTCTCAATCAATGTCTCGATTTGATTTCTGTGGATTTCAATTGATCTACCTGACCATGGAGCATTGTCCAGAGGGAAATCTCCAGCACGAAACTTTGCAAAGCACTTTTGACATGTTTGATCAGTCACAGCATCTTCTCTATGCACTGCACAAATCTATTTTTCTTTGCATTTCAGTTGCATTTTTCTTGAAACAATAAAGCATAATATGCTGAAAATAGTGTGTATTTTCTTTCATCTTCAATATTAAAATGGCTGCACAAAAATTCACTAATTTTGATGTTTTTTTAAAAAATGCACATTGATATGACAGCTGTCACAATACAATCTAAAAATTCTTTTGAATGAAGTTAAAGACAACTAAGTATAGGCTTTTTAAATTTAGATTACATATTTATGATATATGAGAGAGATTATACATTTCTTTCTACCTCTGTCTGCTTTATTTCACTTAGCATAATGCCCTCACTATTCATATCTGTTGGTACAAAAGGCAACAGTTTTTTTCTTGTATAACTGAGTGATAAATCCATTCTAGTTCTTTATATACAAAATATTTTTTATCCATTTATTTGTTAGGCATTTTGTTTGTTGTTATGTACTGGCTTTTGTAAATAATGCTCCAGTAAAAATGGGTATGTAGGTATCTTTTCAAGGTAGTGATTCTCTTTTTGAGGATATACAAGGTCTGTCTAGAAAAAGTCCAGTCATTGTTTATGTGACAAGAATGGTTTGCACAAAATTAATGTTACCTGGCAGCCAAGGAGAGTGGACTGTAATGCACATAATGTGAACGATGATGACTTCATTGTACTTCTCAGTGGGAGGGGTAAATGCCTTTGCGTGAGCATGTGTACTGTGTGGCCATCGGATTCAAAATGACTGAGTGAGTAGAGTAACGAATCTGCGTGAAATTTTGGCTTGAACATTCCTCTGTGGAAACTTATCTGTATGATTCAGAATGCCTCATCTGTGGGAAATTGGTGATTGGCAGCTTCATCATGGCAGTGCACCTGCTCATGCATTGTGTATCATGCAGTGTTTTTTGGCAAAATATCAAATCACCCAGGTGACTCAGCCACCTTGCACTCCAGATTTGGTGCCCTGCAACTTTTGGCTTTTCTAAAAACTAAAATCATCTTTGAAAGGGATGAGATTTCAGACCGTTGGTAAGATATAAGGAAAATACAGTGGGGAAGCTGATGGCAATTGGGAGAGCTGTGTGAGGTCCCAAGGTGCCTACTTTGAAGGGGATGGAAGTGTCATTGTCCTATGTACAATGTTTCTTATATCTTGTATCTTCTTCAATAAATGTGCCTATTTTTCATATTAAATGGCTGAATACCTTCTGGACAGACCTCATATTTCCTGAACTGGGAAGTCCTGAGAAAATGGTTTCCCTTTTTTAAGTATTTTGTGGAACTTTTGCAGTGTTTTCTATAGTGGCTTCACCAATTTACATCCCCAAAAGTGTGCTAAAATTGCCATTTTTCATCATCTTGCCTTCACTTGTTTTTCTCTCTTGTGTTTGAGGACAGTTCTTCTAAGGGGTTGGAGGTGATATCTCATTGTGGTTTGGATTTGAGTTTTCTCCAAGGGAAGAGCTGGGAATCGTGATGCTCTCTTCTTTTGTATCTCACTGCAGTGTCCTGGGCGGGGACAAAGTCAAATGCAAGCAAATTGCCTTAAACTTTGCTATAATTTTTGTTCAGTGTTTTAGGGGTAGGCATTTGTGTTGAGTGCTGTAGCTTCTTATCTGGATTTTAGAATTTTCCCCAAGGTTTTTTGTTTTTCTGTTGTTGCGTACTTGATGTGTTCATGGATCATCGGTGGACCAGAGACTTCTGGGTACCTCCGTTTTCTTTTCTGAATGGAAAAGTTTATTGAGGTGTTAGTGTTGTGTTCCATCATAACATATGAGGAGGAATTTACCTAGAGCTTTGAATCAGAGGTGTCTTATTAGATGATTATATTCATTTCTAAAAACAGACCGGGAAAAAATCCTTAATACCTGACACTACATCTCCAGGATCCAGCTCAGTACATCTTCCTTACTCTAGTTGGAAGACTGCATGTAATGAATTCATTTGAGGAGTCCTACCCTGGGCAGTCTGTCATCCATGGACAAGACATGCAGGGGTGGGAAGAAAACCCATGGAAAGATTTTCTGGTTTAGTATTTTCAATATTTTGCAAAAAGTTCTTTTTCATAAAAGATGAGGATTAGGTAGCTGATAACTTAGCTGTTTTCTTAATATGAATCTTCCTAAAGTAGGTCGTGTATAACACATTCAGGTCTGGAGAGGGTAATGTACCCTAACTTTATAGGAACAGAAGCATCTGTGCTTGGGACCCTCTCAGAGATCACACTGTGTATCTCTTCATCTGGCTGTTCACTATAACATTTATTATATTCTTTAGTAAATGGGTAAACATAAGCATGTGTTTGCCTTAATTCTGTGATGAGCCTCTCTAGCAAAATAATTAAACCGGGGGAGGGGTTGTGGGAAACTATTTGAAGCCAAGAAAGAATTAGGTAACCTGGACAGTAACTACATGTGATTGGCATCCGGAGTGGAGTGGAAGCAGCTTGTGGTAAAGCACCACTAGTAACTGAAGCCTTAACCTGTGACATCTGATACTATTGTGTGAGAATTGAACTAAACTGTAGGACACCCAGGTGGTGTAGAGAATTTCTGGTGTGGTGAATTCTCCCCACCACATGTACATACGCTTTTGGTGACCAGGATTGTTGTGATGGTGGAAGTAGTGTGAGAGTAAAGGAGAAACCCAAGAGTAAGACTGAACTGTAGGTTTTTCCAAAACAGACCTCAAATAAATTCAACCGAAGATCGAGCCCTAAGCTCTCTAGGGTCTTCTCTGCCATATGGACATCAGACATCATGGAAACTGCGTGCAGCCTAGGTGTTCCTGTCTAACAACTCAAGGGTACCGTCAGTTTTCTGTTTTGCCCAAACTGATGGATATAATTCATCTTATGCCAGGTTGAATAGCTTCTGGCCTCTAAAAACTTAAGTAGCCTTGTCTTTGTGAACATCTCTTGTAAAGAGAAGAAGGCACTGTGGTGCCCACAAGACGTTTCTATTTTCTGCTACCCAGCAGAGTCATAGCAACCATTATGGCCAGTCCAGCCAAAATTTAGGATTACACTCTATGAGGTCATAGAACCTGTGCAAAGACAGAATTTGGACTTCCAGAAATGACCCAGAGTCCTGGCCACACATCTCCTGGCCCTTTGGTGCCCCTAGAGATAGCGAAGGAGGGACTCGGGGAGAGAGCACCGAACTGGAAATAGTTTGGTGCCAGAGTTCAGCCTTTGGCAGCTGCCAGTGCAGAGGCTCAAGGTTTGGTGAGCTTGGTTCTATGTGAATTCTGAGTGGGGGGCCTATGAGGTCAATAAAGCACAAATGCATGTGAATGTCCATGTTTGGGGTTTATAGAAAGATCTGGGCATTAATTCGGGGCCTTTGGTTAAGGATTAATCTGAAGAGATGATCAACTGAAGGTCTCATGGTCAGGGCTTAAGGTCTATGTCAACCCTGCTAGGCTTCATGATGGAAGACTGGGAGGTGTGAACCAATGAACCCAGCTTGTCATCTAGGTTAGCTATTGAATCTAAAACTAATAAAAACTGGGTAGTGTCAATGGACAAGAGTTTCTGTGGTAAATTTCGTATTGAATTTGAGGTTGCTATTTGGGGAGTGCAGGGTCTGTTTGGGTTCAAGAACATAGGAGTCTGGAAGTTTGGAAATCCATAGGCCCAGGCTAGTGGGTGTTTTGAAGCTCAGGTTTTGGATATTGGAAACATTTCATTTTAGTCTTTCAAATCCCAGTGCCTTCTCAAGGTTTCTATTAAAAATTGTCTCCTAGAGAATTTGAGATCTTGCTCCTCAGCATGTGTGGTCAGTTTGGCTGCAATAAATTCATAAAATATTTGTTCCCTACATCCATTCTCAATATCCTCACAAATCAGAGTAGTTCTCTGTGATAAATGGTGTGTCCGGAAATAATGATAAAACTTTTGTTCATCTTACAACATAATTTATTCTTGAGTATTTCCTTTCAGGTTTGTTGGACACAAGTAATAACAACAATTTTCCTAAATTCTACTCATTAGTGACATCATTTCATTAAATTTTTAAAAAATACTACCTTTGTAAAAATGGAAATCATGTGTATAAGCTTACATTCAAGTATCTTCCATCATGGCTGTAGTTTTTTGCATTGTCTCTGCACATAGAGCTCCTGCTACTCCACCTTATCACCAGCATTTCATCTTTTCTGTCTTTTGATTTCAGCAATTCTAATGGCAGGGTAATTGTACTAATCACATCACAGAACAAAATTTCACTTCCTTAAGAACAAATGATGATGACCATCATTTCATGTACTTATTCGCCATCTGCTTTTATTTGCTAAGAGTGTGTTTTCAGGGTCTTTGTCTGTTTTTAACGTTGCTTACTTTTATGAATTCTTTCTATGTTCTGGATACCAGTCTTCTATCTGATTAAAAACTTGTTTGATGAATTTGTAGGAATTCCATTTATTTATGCATTACTATGGACCTCTAAATGTCCCTGTATCATTTGCTGGGAAGTGTATCCTTTCTCCATTGAATGGCCTTTGTACCTTTGTCAAACAGTTAAGTGTATTTGATTTCTATGGGTTTTTTGTGGGACCTCTATTCCCTTCCATTTATTTTTATGTTTATCCTTTCAGAAATACTATTAATACCAGTACTACCTATAAGTCTTGAAATATGTTGATATGAGCCCTGTATGATGGTTCTTTTGGTCAGAATTATTTTTGGTATTTTCAGTGTAGAAATCTGGCAAATATTGCTGTTATCAGAATATCAACATTAAATCATTTTGTTATTTTCTATCCCTAGATATGGTGTGATGAGAAAGAGACTTAAATTCCATGGCATCTTTTCTAAAATTCACAATCCCTGTTTAATGAGAAAAACCTAGACCAACTGAAAAGATGTATTAATATACAAAATACCTGATTAGTACTCTTCAAAATAATTGAGGATATAAGTGAGAAAGAAATGGTCACAGAACAGAGAAAATCAAGGAAACATGATGTCTAAATGCAATATTGTATTTTGGGTTGAAACCTGGGACCAAAAAAAAAAAAAAAGAATGGTAGTGGAAAAACTTGTGAAATCCAAGGAGAATCTGTAATTTGTTGAGTATTATATAGTGTTAATTTTTCAAATTGACAAATGCACCATGGTTATATAAAATGTTCACAGAATGGGAAGTTGAATGAAGATATATGTGAGCTCTTTGTAGTAGTACCTTGTGACTTTTGTGTAAATATAAAATTTTTCCAAAATAAAAAGCTTATTAAAAATAGGTATAATCTATGTCGATTATACCTCAATAAAACTGGCAAGAGGTTATAATGTAACTTTATTTTAATTTAAACATAAACATAAAATGTTTATGTATGTTTATATAAACAACATAAACATAAAATGTTTATTGTAATTAATATTAAGTGGCTATAATAATGTGGGTGAACTCATAGGGTGGTAACTAGAATCACATAGAAAGTCTGCATTACAGTGGGGTATACTTGAAAAACATAAAATTCAATTATGTTCAGTTTATATTATGATCCTCTCATTATATAAAGTCTACTTTTAAAAACTGATTTATTTACTTTTAGCTAGAAAGGAAGGAAGGGACAAAGAGGGCGAGAAACATCTATGAGCTGCCTCACACACCCCCAACTGGGGAACTGGTCTGCAACCCACACATGTGCCCTGACTGGGAATTGAACCAGGGATCTTTCAATTCACAGGCCAGCACTCAATCCATTGAGCCCCATCAGGCAGGGCTAAATTCTTACGTTTTTACTCCTTGACTTGTTAGTACCTTTTTTCTTGTATGTTCCAGACAGCTCCATTTACTTTTAATCCTAGGTTGTTTATAATTTTGCAGTTGTACTTGGAGTTTTTTTTTTTAAATTCATACCCTATAAATTTTGTACTACATAATGGCAATTCATCTCAACAGTTTAATGACCATAATTTATGTATAATATTTACATAGTAATTGTACAACTTGTTGACATTTAGTAAGTATAGAGTTGAGCTATTATCACCACAATCCAGTTTTAGAAAATGTCATGACCTTGTACATAAACTAATTAGACGGTTGTTTTATTATTGTTGGGTTTGCAAGTTTTTTGTTTTTTTTTTTTTAATTTTCAGAGAGAAGGGAAAGGAGGGAGATGTGTGAGAGATACTTAATCTGTTGGCTCTTGTGTGCCCCCAACTGGGACCTGGCTTGCAACCTAGGCATGTGCCTGAGCGGGAATCGAAACTGGCCACCTTTTAGTTCACAGGCAGCCACTCAGTCCACTGAACCACACCAGCCCGGGCGGGTTTGCAAGTTCTTTATACATTCTGAAAACAAGTCCTTTATCAGATGTATGACATAGAAATATTTTCTCCCAATCTCTGGCTCAACTCTTCACCCTCTTAAATGTTGTTCTTAGAAGTACAAACGTTTTACATTTTAATTAAGTCCAATTATTTTTTTCTTTATGACTAATCCCTTGTCTTCTTTAGAATTCTAGCTAACTCAGGTTCAGTAAAATTATCTCCCTTTTGCATCTCTAAGTTTTATACTTTAACCTCTTATCCATAGGTCTGTGATTTACTTTCAATTAATTTTGTTTATGGTTGGAGTTAAGGGGCTCAATTAATTTTTCTACAAATAGATATGCAACTATTCCAGCATGTTCTGTTGAAAAAACTTATCACGTTGGCATATCTCGGGACCTTGGTCAAAAAGCAACCTACCTCAATATTATTGAATTCTCAATTCTGGTTCTGCCTTTCTCATCAGCTCCAGATCTTTTTTTTTTTTTAAAGACTTTATTTACTTTTTAGAGAGAGGGGAAGGGAAGGAGAAAGAGCGGGAGAGAAACGTAAATGTGTGGTTGCCTCTCATGCACCCCTACTGGGGGCCTGGCACGCAACCCAAGCATGTGCCCTGACACGGAATCAAACCCTGGACGTTTGGTTTACAGGCTCTTGCTCAATCCACTGAACTACAGCAGTCAGGACTCGGTTCCAAATCTCTACTGACCTCACTTTCGGAGGCTTTTCCCCACCTTCAGCTCCTCCTAGCCGCTTTTTTTCCCTGGTTGATGATGGCCAGCCTCACACTGTACCAGTTTCTGGAAATCTTTTTCTGTTAAAATCCAATTCCTGCAAGAAATTTAACGCCAGAATCTTCCCGTCGGTATCCTTTTACTGAATGCATGACCTTTTCTCTTTGCAGGTTTTCTTTCTCTGCTGCCACACCGACACCTGAGCTCCTGGCCGTTTCAAAACTTAAAAAAAAACCATTTATACAAAATGTAAAGTAAAGGCTGAAAACATATTACTTCTTTGCCCAGCCAGCCGAGCAATATTTAGCTCGCTCCGTATTTGCCTCCAGAAGCTCGAATCTCTGAAAATACACTTTTTCCACAGGAGTACAAGTGCCAAGAAAGAAGATAATTTCAGGAGCTTCCCACCTCCCAGCCAATCCTGGCTGCTGGTGCCAAAGTCGCTTTTGCCTTCTATATTGCTGTCAGGTCTCCCAGCATGGCGGTCCCCATGGCGACACTGCGTACAGCTAGCCGACAGAGGAGCCTCAGGAGCACAGGCTGGAAATCGCATGCATTTATTTAAACACTTCAGATCCTCGTCGGCCGCCGTAGGCCAACGAAATATCTGGGCGACTTTTCCTGAGGCTGAAGTAGTTGGCGGAAGTGTAACATTTAGGCTATCCTAGTGGGCTGAAGAAAATCAGGTCAGTGCGCTCTTGTCCTTTGAAGTATTTTTTAAAAAAGTTTGTCTCTCCCTGACTGGTGTGCCTCAGTGGGTTGGGCGTCAGAATGCAAGCCGAACACAGGGTTGATTTTCCGTCTCGGCACACGCCCAGGTTGCGATTCAGGTCCTTGTTGGGGTGAGACAGGCAGCCAATCGATGTCTCTCTTTCTTTCACCCTCCCTAACCCCTCTCTCTAAAAAAGAAAAATCTTTTTAAAAAAAGTCCCCTGGGAGGTTTGTCTGTCACAGAGTACCTGACGTCACAGGGGGAAGTGGTGTATTTGGGCCCTTGGAGTTATCGGTGGGGGGTTTAAGAGGAGCGCCTAGGTATTTGGGAGCAACCAGGTGTGACACGCTTGTCTGTGGCTGGGAATCCTTTGGGGTCATCAGGCGATTAAGGGTCTGTAGAGATCAATGACCATGCCCTGACTGGTGGTCTTTGCGGGTCGCTCTGTAATGGACGGAGGTGGCATTTAGGATGATCGCTCTGTCAGGTTCGGCATTTAACAGCTGATGTTGTGGCCATTGTGGATGGTATTCACGTGAGGGTGTCTGGTGTATGTTTCGGAATTATAAGGGTGTGTGTTGTCAGTGTCTGTCCGGAGAGGCTCTTGATCCTGAAGCTGAATCTTTGTATGCTCAGGACCCTGGCCTGGTGTTTGGGTTGAGGTTCCAAACTTCAGCGGTTCGAACGGAACGGAATCCATAGCATTACATAGCTTGAGTATATGGCAGGTTTTCCTACTGTTTTTTAAAAATATATAGCTTTATTTTTTTAAAAGATTTTATTTGATTTATTTTTAGAGGAAGAGGGAGAGAGGGAAACATCATTGTGTGGTTGCCTCTAGAGCGCCCCCTACGGGGCACATGGCCCACAAGCCAGGCTTGTCTCTAACTGGGAATCCAACCAGCCACCCTTTAGTTCGCAGGTGCTCAATCCACAGGTGAGTAATCCACTGGTAACACGAGCCAGGGCTGGTTTTCCTGCTGTTAATTAAACTTGTATTGTTTGCAGTTAGCCTTATTATGAATGATGCTGCTATGAAAATCCTTGTACACGTTTTGTGGTTTAGATATGCCATTATTTTGAGGGTATATATAGTTTAGATATAAACCTCAGAGAAAGTGGTTGAGCCCAGGGAAGAAGTCCCCTGTTTTTCAGCCTTTTATCCATGGGTTGACTATCTGCAGTGGAGAGACTAATCCAGCCATGCCCATCCATCACTCAGTGTCTGTGGGTGCTTTCATGCTGCAAAGGCAGAACTGAGAACTGTGGCCCTCAAAATGGAAAATACTGTGTGTGTATACACACACACACACACACACACACACATCTCTCTTTGCAGTCAGTGTTCGACAATACCTGCTCTTATCTCTGAATGTGTAGCAGCCGACAATGTTGCTTACTTGCCTGACATACATTTATACTTTCTTTTTTGCTAACAGAAGCTCCATTTCATTTAATATCCATCCCTCTGACGAGGTGACCCACATGACCTATATGTCAGTGTATTAGTAAGTCCTGGTCCATCTTAGTCAACAGTGGTAGTACCAGTTCTCATCACTAGTGATTGAATTACCGTGAAATTAGCTTAGTTACTTGGTGCATTCAGTGCCTAGGGAGCTACATAAGTGGAAATCTGCTTAGTGGATTCTAGGGAACATTTTCTCTTTTATTTTATTTACATTATTTTTTATTTTTATCCTTACCTGATGACATTTTTTCCATTGCTTTAGATAGAAATGAAGGGAGATACAGTGATGCAAGAGAGAGGCACTGATCAGCCACCTCCCAGTCACGCACCCACTAGCAATCTTATTGGAATTGAACCCACAGCCTTTGGGTTTGGGGAGGACACTCCAACTAACAGAGCTACACCAGCCAGGGCTCCTTGGTTGATTCTTGTATGTGACCTGAATGAGGATTGAACCTGCAACCTTGGCTCTTGGGATGATGCTCTAACCAACTGAGCTTCCTGGCCAGAGCTTGGACAATATTTTCAATTTATATTTCCCCCACCCATAAGCATGGAAATTCTGTATTTTAAAACAACTGTTGGTTTTTATTCTGACAGTAGAGATTATATAGAACCTGGAACTTTCTTAAATTCTTATGTTAAATAATAATAATTTTACACTCTTTTCCGACAATACAGTGATCTTAAAGCACTTCATTGACCACCTTTCAGTTTATTTACAATGTTGTTTACTTTTGTATATATTTTTAAACCTCCTAAGGTATTATCATTATTGCTTATGAGACAGTGCTGATTACTTATCTAGTGCATTGGTTTCCCCTTGAAATGTATGCAGTGACAGAGTGTAGAGAAACGTTTGAAGAAGCCCCTGAGGAAATGTGTTTTAAAGGAAAAAGTGCACCAGTCCTGTCCTTTCCTATGATCTGCTTTGTACAAGTGATTTTGCTGAGACTCACTTGCCCCTGAGGCATGGTTTGTGGAAAGATGTAATGTCCCAGGTCTCCTTTGACAGTCACACCTTGCCACGTAAACTCCACAGGATAAAGAAGTACCTCTACCACAGAAAGAACCTAGGGCTTTATTGGCCAGAAGAATGAATACTTCAGGGACACCATATGAGGGATTCTAGTGATACTGTGGGCACTGAATGAGAGTCAGGGCTCAGGAGCACTGTAGCATCTGCGTCAAGAGGAAATGTACCACCCACTGAATTTTCTCCTCAATCCACAGATCTGACTCCCCAGGAGCAATAGAATCATGTGAAGCAGGAGGAAGTTGCAGGGTTGGGTATCAGCATTTCTGGAGACACACCTGACTGAAGACAGAGATCTGAACAGAAATTTAGAGCAGACCCAGAACACACCAAGACAGAGCCTGCCTTTGCCAGATCTCTTCAGAGAACAGAAGAAAATGCTCCAGGCTCAGGTGACTTTGGGTTTGTTTTATCCTTTCCTTTCTTTGTTAATGGATTTGTAGAGGCCTACAAAAAACCACCTCCATTAATCTGAAAAGTATACAGTATAAAGTATATAGTATATACAATATGTTTTCACTCTTAAATATATGAATATGGTGTTTTAGGTTAACAGCATTTAACTTCTTCACATGATAGAAACTTGTAATTGTACGAATACATGGGTGACTGAAAGCACATTTACAAAATACAGGGTGGGGCAAAATTAAGTTTACAGTTGTGAGTAGCAAAACATAGTCCATTCTTTAATTGTTGTTTATTATTGTATTATTTTCCATACAAACAACTGTACCTGCTTTTGCCCCACTCTGCATTTTACTAGGCATGTGATTATTCAACTGCATCTTAAAATAAAACCCACTCGCTATATAGCTGCAGCCTATAAAGTAAAAATGAGAAGAAAATCTAATATTTCTGCCATATTTAAAGCACATCATGCCATTAAACAGCACAGTGTTGTTACAGGAATCCCTGACATTTCACGATGTGGCCGTGGACTTCACCTTGGAGGAGTGGCAGATCCTGGACCCCGACCAGAAGAACCTGTACAGGGACGTGATGTTGGAGAACTACAGCAACCTGGTGTCACTGGGTGAGGACAGCTCCCCAGTGTCACTCAGATGGTTTCTAGTCAGTGGCCTTTCCATCCTCAGCTTCTGAAAGCTCAGGCATATCTCTGGTTTT